>KZ505821.1:673951-727644 GCA_002844005.1 Limosa lapponica baueri | reverse complement strand
AAGGCAAAGCAAGGCAGAAAAAAGAGAAAGGAGAGGAGAGGAGAGGAGAGGAGAGGAGAGGAGAGGGAAAAGGAAAGAAAGTCTGCCATCTGATTAAAAGAGAAAAGAAAACCCAGAGGACAAAAAGAAAAGCCCAGTGGTAACCATGTAAATCCCAACTCTGAAGTGTGGAAGTTCACAGTCACTACACCATATCATGCAGAAAATCCCTAGAGTAACCCAGGGAAGAAGGTTCATCATCATACTCATCTCTCTCTCACACACACATGCAAGCACAAACAGACACATTAATACAGGTTTGTACACATACACACTTCTCCCTCTTGGGATCAAAACAGGTACAAATGGTAGCAAAGTCTTAATTCCTCAATGCAGAAGGGTGTCCATGTGTAATGTTGAGCTACAGCACCCTTCAGTGAAATGCTAGTTGGACAGCAAGACGTTAAGAACAACATTGTCTACTGCAGAAGGCCTTAGGGAGGAAACCATTATGCAGGAGCGCAGAGCCGCTGCTTTTATCCATAATACCAAACAATTAAAGTGTTTCCCTTTCCTTTTCAGAGATGTATGAAGGTGAGCAACCATCAGTACCATTTTACAGAGGTGGACATGCTCACAAATGTTGCCACATAGGCAATCATTGGTATATCTGGACATAGGAGGCAAATCTAATTCACTAGTTCATGTTGGTTTTCATACACGTCAGGCTTTCCCTCATGAATCTGTAAAAACAAGCAAGGTGCAGAGTCTTCAACACTACCTCAGTGTTCTGAGGGATTACGAGGGGGTACACATTTTCATTTAATCACATGCTTTCCTTCAATGATGTTGGGACACTGGGTAAACAGACTGTTGTGCTGACCACCTTCTCCAAAACAAACACTTGAGAGACCCTGGAAAAGCTGCAATGAAAGTGCCTCATTGAAAGCTATGATATCCCATATTACAAATACATAATTTCATAGTAATTACATATATTACATAATACAAATCACTTCTACATCAGGTAAAGAAAGCTATTCCCATTATCAAGTGCGGAAGTCTGATTTGATTTTTCACCACACAATGCTCTCCAGAGCGAGAAAATTTGGTTTGACTTTCTACAGAACACAATGATAGGCTTAAAGCAAAAGAGTATGATGAAGGATTCAACAGTATCTCTCTGTAAATTATACTCTGGGGTTTGCATTTCTCTCCCTATTTGATGGGGTGCGAGGAAGAGGCAATTGCATAGAACGGGATTTGAAGAAAACATTTCAGTAAAAAAATACAGTTCAAAAAAAGGTTCATATAATTCAGAGAGCAGGTATGTGCAGAGTTGATTAGTGGCAGACAAAAAATGGGGGAGAATTAGGGAACTGGGAGAGAATGAGGGAATGATCTAGCTATTTTTTGTGGGCTCCAGTTAATATGGTACGATGCACTCTGGAAATAAGAGTGCACGTGTCTGTTTCCTAATGGCTATATTTGATTCTGCAGCTGATAGAAAAGAAACAGATGCAGCCACTAAGAGGCTGGGCTACTGCACTGGCTGACACAATTTACAATATTAATATATTTATATAGAGAAATCTGCTTATTCAGCATAATCATGCTTTTCTTGATTAGTTCTGTCACTACCCAGGTTTTTCTCACCATTTTTGTTTCTTTTAATTGTGCTCACCCTTCTCTGCCCCAGCCTGACCTGGCTATGTTTGGAGAACAAACAGCTCTAAATCTTTCTTGTATTTATACTGTGAAGCCTAACTAGCATCTTCATTAAAAATCTAAGGCATCATTAAAATATTGTTTCTCATATTGTCAATTGTAATGGGGAACACAGAATGTATTACTTAGTTTTTCATTTGTTTTCCCTAGAGCAAAGCAGGAGAGGATAAGGAAGCAAGCAAAGCAATAAACAGGAACTTTCTTTTCCTTCTTTCATAGCTGGATGGTCTTCAGACACCTGCTTCATGTATCTAGTGATGTGTGTTCCCTCCAGTCTTCTAATACCTGATAGTCTAGAAATGATATCCACATCATCCAAATAGTCTATTTTATTCTCTAACCATAAATTATCATTTCATCAGGTGTGACCCTCGGTTAAATGTGTCTCAACCTTTACACTGCACATCCCCAGCCTTTATCAATGCTATTCTAAAGGGCAGGCATATTCAATTTAATAGCCTTTTTACTTTTCCCTTCATTTTTCTGTCTTTTGTGACTTAAACAATCAATCTTCTCTCTTTTATACCATTTTGTACTTGAGGACTTCTATTTTTATTCTTGTTCCTGCCTGTGTCTCCTTTGTCTCTAACAACCTGTCAGCAAATAGCATTTTCTGTGTTGACACAGCTCTTTCCCTTCTGATGGCAGACCAGAGGCATTACTGTAATTTAGCTCAGCCATGGAGTCAGAGGAAGGGGGTTGTCGCCTCCCAGTTAGTGACTTGAAAACAGATAAATTGCTCGGAAGAACTGGGACTGCTGCTCTTGTGCTGGAACTTCAGGATGCCTCCCTGAATCCCAGCTACCTCATCTTCAGCAACCTATCCCTGTGTTTGCGTGTCCATCAGCTGGTTAGATTGACACTGTAAAATGAGAGGTTAGGATGTAGATTAGGATGACTTCTCCAGCATTGCAGTAACTCCTCCCTCTCTGATACCTGCTTGCACACACACAGATTTAACTCCTCTCACGAATGCTCCTGTGAGCAGGGAACTGTCACAGCTGATGGTGAGAAGTGGGATCCCAAAGTTATTCCCCGATTTAAAGCCCACCATGATACAAGTGGTAGAGGCCAAGGTCCTTGCAGCTTGCTGGAACTGGGACTATACTCACTTTTAAAGCCCCTTCCCCTCTCCTGTCTGGCTGTACACATAAACTGGCACACAGAGAAGCTCCCCGAGGCTCTGAAATGCTGAATGGCTCTTCCTGAGCTGGTCACCTTCACTCTGTGTCATGGCAAGGTAGCACAGTGTGGAGTGATGGACAGCTTTTCCCTTCACAAGTGTGTACTGAAGACACTGCTCAGATGAGGAGGTGAGAAATATGATTTCTCCCCCTTCCTCTTTTGTTTGTATTTTCTCCGCCTAACAAAAAGGGGTCATTTCTGCAGCCTTTGCAGTCAGTAGGGATTTTATTGTGGAGCTCATCAGTCACAATATGGCTTATAAATACAAAATGCCAGCACAGATCTGTCAAGTCTCTTCCTTGCTGTATGACACTTACCTCTCTGTTCCCTCCCTGCCTTTTCCAGTGTCTGGTGTCTCTAAGCCAGCAAGCCACTCACTGCCAGTGCTGTGCCAAAGCACTTCTTCATGCGTGGCTTCCCTCTGCTCCAGCTTTGCTCCGTGTCACCCTGCCTCTCTTGCCACCCCCTGCAGAGGGGGCATTAGGAGGGGTGCTGTGCTAGTAGAGGAAGGGAAAGGGAGAACATCATCCCAGAGGACTCACCAGGCTGCACCTTGCCCTCTAGGTAGCAAAAGATGTCAGGCTTCCCGTGACTTAAATCTATACAGACTATTTCAATACCCACAGTGACAACCCAAGGCAAGGACTGCTGTTGTTAATAAGTCTGCCTCCTCACCCCAGGGATTAGTCTATGGGGCAAAAGTACGGGATTGTGTTACCTCACACGGGCAAGGCTGACCCATAGATTTGATGCCAGGGAGTCATCAGACATTGGAGCAAAGACTGTCAAGTAGCAGGTCTTCAAGAACACTAATAGTTTGTGCAGTGTTTCAGAGAGTGTTTCAGCAGGAACTCTCATACAGCTCCATAATACGCTACAGAACCTTAATTCTATTTAGACAATGGTTGTTTACAGGAGTGGGTGCAACTTGGATGAGAATGTGGAAATACCTTTCCTCCACCAGCCTCTGCTCTTCTGGGTCATGTCACAGACCACGGAGTGGGATGTGGGGTTGTGAAGAGGGAGAATGACCGCTTGCTTGGCTGCTGTGCAGCTGCACAGCCTGTCTCTGGCTGCCCATAGCTGGGACGAAGCAGCAGTGAGAATCCTCTCCCCATACTTGCACAAGTGCTGTTGCAGGGGAGAGTTGGCATATAAGATGCCTGAAGCTCTCACAATTCACCCCTTTCTACCACTTTCCCTTCTTCTCTGCACCAGGTAAACCCACACCTGATTTATGCAGAACTAGGAAAGCATAGAAGTCAAAAAGAAAAAGCACTGGCAAGTTTTACTCAGAGGACGCTCCTGGTTTTTTAGAAACTCATGGTTTATGTCACACCTCCCCTTCCCCCCTCACTGCCCACTTTCCTATGTCAAATTTAAGAAACTTTCAGTTTATTTCCAAACTAATTTTTCTCCCTGTAAGCCTGTCTTGCTGTCCTGTGACTTGCACAGCAAGCACTTCTTTTAAATACCTGATCATGGCCACTCCAAGCTGATGTGGGATCCTCTATCAAATCAATGTACTGTAAATCTGGAAAGAGCCAAAAGTTACCATGTGTGGTCCCCTCTGACCCACTCCTGCACTATGCCATTTTATATAGAAAAGGTAATGTGTGTGCCAAGGAGAGGGGATGTCAGATAATACAGAAATTACATAGCAGGTATAACAGGAAAACCCTCTCCTGCTGATGAGGATATAAGCAACATAAAGAAGTCATCCATTTCTGAAGGAGAGAAGTAAAGGTGGCTGAACAATCAGAGTATATCTTGGGAAACTTCCACGAAGCCCCATGTTTTATTAATCTCCGACCGCTAGCAAGTCTAATTTAAAGACGCTAAACACTGTAAAAACTAGGACTAAGCTACCTCCAAAAATACATTTCTACTACATTCTCCCTAAGGCAAGACTTTACTGACAATAGATTTCACATGGAAAAAATTAAGTTCTACTTTTCTGTCCCACTCCTGTTCAGTTCAAATTTCTCTGCTTCTCAGGGGATGCAAACAGCTCCTCTTCCTCTGGGAATATCTGAACTCAAAGAGCTCTCTTGTCTCACCACAGGTTTTGGGTAAGGATCCCACCCTTACCGACTTCAAAAGCTTCTGCCTACAACTTCCAGCATGAGAAGCTGCTCTTCATGTTTAGGTCTAACAAACCTATATTCTTCTGTAAAAGTAAAGAAATGTAGCTACCACTTGGTAAGGCCATGACTCTGCAAATTAATTCATGTATCTAAATCTGTCTGAATTCCCAAACCATCCATAAAATGATAGTCTAAACAGTGAATGCAAGAGTTGCCAAGATCAGAGAAAGCACATTTCTCTTATTCTTATTTGGACCTCCATGTATACATCAGTAGAAGATTAGCTTATACATTGTACATCGTGTTTCAGTTCTTACAGAAAAAAAAAAAAAAGCTGTTTAAATATTTTCGTAACTGTTAAAGGGGATTTCTTTTTATAGTGCAGATAATTAAGTGTTGAAGCTGTAGTGATCTATTTGATACAGAAAGAATAAAAGATTTGAAGAATTTTAAATAAAAATATAACCCAAACCCTATCTGAACTGACTACTGTACTCTTTGAAATTCAAGGCTGATATTTTATCCCTATTTCTACAAAGTCTTCCAGTTAATGGCTGTGCATATTTATAACGTTTAAATTAGTTACTTGCATTCTCCCATACTGTTCTATGAATATAATAGAAACTTATGAAACAAAGGGGATTAAAAACTATGAAAATAAGACTTAGAGTTGAAGTTTGTTCCCTAGTCCATATAAAGAGGTAAGGCATGCAACATTTCATCAGATTATAGTGCGCTGCATTTCTTCCTATTCCAATAACAATAAAAAAGTGATTTGATGAAAAAAGATAATTCTCCTACAGCTACTTTCTAACTTTCTGTGTAGCCTAATCATTTTTTTTTTGTATGTAATATAAAAGGGATTTAGACTGTACAGAAACGTAGTGACAGACAAAATACAGGAGTTTAGTACCTGCTGAGCCATCAGGTACCTGTTATAGCCACCAATTCAACAAATCACTTAAATGTGCCTATTCTTAGCACTTGCTGAAGACTTACGGGGCTTAAGCATGTGCTTAACATTTTGCTGCATTAAAACTTGGACTAAGTAGCAATGACTGTGTTTTATTTTGGTTTGTTGCTGCTACCATTGATAAATGTACTGGTCACTTCTCTAGTAACAGTGTGTGTTGCACTGTGGCCTTAAAATTTATTCCACAAGGAGAAATCCCACTGAAGTGCATTAGTATGTGCTTCTTCAATGGAGCTAAATAAATATCCTAGTTCTTGCTAGCTTCTTGAACAACGTTGCTCATTTTCATTTTTAGCTGCAATTTTGCCAACTTCTTCCCACAGCTTCTCCCCGCAACCCTCCACAGCAAACTCATCCTTGGGATGCTGTGGGGGTCCCAACAGCAGGCTAGGACATTACAAGAAGGTGGTGGTTGTTCTCGCAAGGCTGGAGCACAACAGTGGCCACCAAAGGAAAGGCAGGAAGATGACATTGCAGCCAATGGAGAGAGTAGCTGTGAGGAGAGGACCGGTCTCAGAAACAGTTGTATAAAGTAGTCACAGAACCAGTAATACAAACTTAACTTCCCAAGCCACAAAGCTCAAGAGGGTTTGACAGGTAAAATGCATAAAACCAATCCTGAAGGCAGGTCATCATGTATAACAAGAAGAAAGCTCTTCAGAGCTGTTTTATTTCCTAAGCTCTTTCTCTCTCCTGCGTAACGCACACACCAGATTTTTTTTTTTTTCTGTGAGATAAAGATATTTTCAGACAGGGATAGTTTCAGGCCTTTCCCTGTGCCAGTGTTTTTCAAGCTGCCAGGTCAAGTGCACACACACACCCTCCCCTGCCCCGATCTCCCCATCCTTTTACTCCCCGCTCCCTGTTTAGGCTGGGGCTGCATCTGCTTCTAAAGGAAAGAGGCATGTTTCAAATCTCCAGGAAACAGGAGACTATCATTGCTCTGGTTCTCTCCAAAATTCAGGTAATTGATTAATGAACTTTTCCCCTCTGCTCATTTGCAGCAGCAGGAGGAGATGGAGGTAATTATGGCACTCATAACTGAAGGTTCAGTACTGTGTGGTTACAACAACCAAAAAGCCTGGAAGAGGAATGCACGAAATGAAGGTTTTAAGAGTTCATCAAACCTGAGGAATGAAAGGTGTATCAGCAACAAGTCCTCACAAGCTGTGCTGTTTGTGATCTTCTCATTTCCACACCACACCTGACAGTGCAGAAGCTACAGTAATGGACACCCCAGATAATCCCTGCCATCGCAGCTGAGCCTAACTGTAAGCTCAGGTTCAGAGGTATTTACATATGGACACATATGTGACCGAGTCCACTGCAGCATACACTTTAAGCTATTTGTTACCCCCCTCATTGCAAAGGTTGGAAGCAGACAAAATACTTTCAAGTGCACTGTTTGCAATGCCAAGCTCACAGTGAGTTCATTTGCATAAAAGCAAGCTCAGTCATCATCAGAGGAAGGGACTTCAGAGGATAATTCAGCTATAATAGGATCCACATTTTTTCCTACCGATCCCAAGTCATTGTTTTACATACATGTGAGTCCCTCTTATCAAACCTTCCTCCCTCCCCTCTCCTTTGCAAAGAAAACAAAGCCCTACACACATACAGAATCATGTTCCTGAAAAAGCCTGCAATTTATATATCTCACATCTTTGAGGGGTTGCAAACACATAGCTTGCTCTTTGCTGACAGCCACAGACACATAGCCACTGACAATTGCTGTGACAGAAACTGGGGTTTAACTCTGCACCTCAGCAAGAGCAGGTACTTGAGCCCAAGTGGAGTACCCAGAGGCACAGCTCTCTGACATCCAGGAAAAACATCCATCGCCCTTACTTCCAGAGGGTGCTGTAACTTCAGTTTGTGTGCTCTGAAATCTCTGCCACTAAGGGGATTAAATCAAGCCTTAGCTCGTGGGTGCACTCGATTCGTTCAGTAATCAATCAACCTAAAACATTCCAAGCAAAAAGAAAGGTGTAATTTGTAACTAAGAACAGATGAAAAGGAAACAAAATCAATATTAGAATATAACCAAGTATGGACAAGAGTTTCCAGCACAGGATTACCAATGGGATAAACACAAACACTTAGAAAACAATTACCCAGAAAGCTAAATCATCCTGAGATGATATATGTCAAAAGGACTGCTGTACAGGAAGGCAGAAGCCAAACACGAGCAACAAGAAATGGACAGGAGAAAATGGGAACCATTTTTGTTCTGTTTTAAAACTACATTCCAAAAATTTTAGAATGTCTATAAAACCATATAAAATGTATACAAAACCACTAAAATGTGCATAAAACCATTACATATTTGTTCAAATTATTTTAGTGGTTTTAAAATTCCTCCTTGCAGCTTTAGAAATGTGGGACTATCTAAAGAAAGCTGTTGCCGTACCTGTTGCTGAGACAAAGAAACACTTTGTTCAGTAGGGTATTCACTTTCCTATCAGGTGAGTTAATCTTTGCAACTTTATGTGATGAAAAACAGCTGAAAATCTGTGAGAACAGCTGAAAATCTGTGATTTCTTTTCTCTTTTTTTGGTATGTGTCATTTTCCTCATTTCAATTAATTATCTAGAAGCACAATCAACTTAGCAGGCTGCCTTCAAAAATTCCTTCACTGCAGGGCTGTACCACTGAGCAGAGAGTTTAACTAGATAATTTTATTAGGGAACCAATTAACACTCAGATCCCCCAAAAAGCAACTAATCCATCTTTTTATTTCACCCCTCTGAGCAAACTCCACATTTTGAGTCTGCAGTAAACCCCGTTACACATTGTGGATCCCTGACTAGAAAAGGCTTTTGAAGATATGCAATCTGGGTTTTAAAGAAATATTATTTGCCTGTTCATGGGTAAGCAGGCATCCATTGTTCTACTCCTTACCAATAGGTAGGGAACAAATGAGAGGAGATAAATTAGAGCGCAGCTTCAAATAAATGACTGCGAGAAATGACACTTGAAGCAAGAATGTTGATGGGTTTGCTGTTTATTAGAGGAGATACAGCCTAAGCTACTCTGGTCAAAAAGCAAAAAGGAAGGAAAGGGAGGGTGTTTCAAAGGAAAATGCTGCCTTTTGTTAAAAAAAATGACAACATCTCTTTGTACAACATCAGAAAATTTTGTGGGGTGCAATTTTTAGTAATAATGACCATCTACTGCCATAAGTTGGCGCTGGACTTTTCTATGTCCTTAAATCCACATTTTCTGTCCAAAACTAGTTAGAATGGAAATTTTTGAGACAGGTTTGCTGTCTTGAGTCTGTATAATTCCACTCTAACCTAATGTGTCTGTACGGGAATTGCACTAAGAGGGTATTAGGTGGCACAGAATTAAGTTTCCAAGGAGCAGAAATAGAAAAAAAATCAATTTAGTGGAAACTGAAATAGAGAAATAGAAAAGTAAGGAATGGTATGAAGGCATAGATTTACCAAGAAGGCAGAATTAAGGGGCTCCACTACCAATATTAGCTTGGTCTAGCATACTGAACAACCTCACAGTTTAGCCTCCCACCAATTTGCAGAGGGGCTGGCTCTGCCTTCCCCCACTTCTGTCTTTTCCTACTCGGTAGCTTTATAGTATCACCTATGTTCAAAGCCAGAGGATGCCCATACACTTGTATTTCAATCCCATCTCTCCAGAAATGCTGTCTCCTCTGCACAATGACCTTCAGCTTTCTCCCTGTGAGGGTTTCTGTGCCCCACTGATATTTGCCCATGCTGCTGTGGGGCTATAAAATCCAAAGGTATGAAAAGAATTATCTGTGTCAGGAAGGAAGTAAGAAATGAAAGAAGTGTATTTAGACACAAAGGTGCATAAAAGAGTTGAAAAAAAATAAGATGTGCTTTTACAAGATGGTATACAGGAAAGCAAGTACGTCAATAAATTAAAAGACTCAATAAAAGCTCCGAAAGGCCAGATTTTCAATTTCTGCTTCAGGAGAAAGACTGCAAGAGACAATCTTGCACAGATACAAAAATAACTGAAAGGTTCTGAAAAACACTTTCCAAACTCTCCAACAAGGTGACAAATTGCTGATAAACGGTCTCCGGCTCTAAAATGGTGCACGCCAAATTTGGAGTCCCCAAAATGCTAATGAAGGGAAAGGGGATTTCAAAGTCTAAGTCCAGATTTCTTTCTTCAACTTTAGAACAAAAATCCCATGAAGCCAGGCTTTGACTTCAAAGAATACCTCCTTTATCAGCAACCACAAGATATATGCAACTAACCCAGCTGGCCAGTTGGTGCTCTGTGAAGTCAGGTATCCAGGATTGATTGTAAATAGAAAGAGATGGGCACCACCAGAAGACATATTGTCCCATTCCAATAAAAATGCACCTGCAGGAAGAAACTCATCCTGTGCTGCCTAATGCCAGAGGCCCAGGTGGTTATCTTAGATAAGACACTTTTAGACAGTTCATTTCTTCACCCTCCAAAAGCTGTCCCATCTTTTCTTGGGATTTGGCCTTGGTTTTCTGGCTTCGTAATGAAAGAAAAAGCAGCATAGCTAAGTCCACTTTGGTTTTGCTGGGAAAGATTTGCATAGCTTGAAACAGACACAAAGCAGCAAGCAGTATCGATGCCTGATCAGAGAGATCAGGAGCAATGTTTTTAGCCCCAGCTCTTGGTACAGAGCTGGTGCAGAGCACAGAAACAAAACAACCCTAGTTATCTAACTGAGAGGTGCTGAGATGAAGCAGCAGAGGATTAAGAAAACTAGGGCACAATAAGTTTAGGCACCGACCTTACTCATCTGTGTTGCAAAGGGGTAAGAGGGAGACAGGCAGATCCCACTGTTTTATAGCAATTCTCAGTTGCTGGAGGTCTCAGTATCTTGCAAAGCCAGTCTTTGGCAGCCCACTCTCCTCTTCCACCTTCTCCCACCTAGTGATTTACTTTCTGACAGTATTATGAGAATTACTGCTATCCCTTTCCCTATCCTAGGTTAGCTGTATTTAAATTTCGCGTGTTATTTACTGATGACCTTCACTTCAGAAGATATCTGCTTTTTGTAGCCTAAGACTGACAGCAACCTTCATCAGACGATAATTTCCAAATGAGGAAAGTATCCACGTGGGACTGCCAGAACCACTGAATTGATTTGTGCCTGAACCACAGGTCAGATTTCAACCCATTTTTCTTGAAGACAAACTAGACTGATTTATCCTCAGGGGCCTTGCCCTCCACTTCTTACAAGCCTCAAAACCCAGGAATAAATGATGTATGTTCATTTAGTACACCCATATCATGTGAGGGCAATTGATTCAATTACATTATAGCTACTGGAAACAAAGCAGCCATATGGCGAGCTTTCTACCCTGAAGCAAAGGATGCTGCACAGCCACAGCCACAGCTCTGAATCGGGAGTGAGCTCCCTGCGTGGATGCTGCCCCTTAAACACGCTTCCTGGTTGGAGAGCTTTCTCCGAGCTGTGGGGGAAATCCGAGTTCATAGCTGGTTAAGATAAGCGTCTAAACCTTAAGATATTTCTCTGAAGCTTTATCAGGACTATCCAGACCTCCTGAGCCTGCAAAATCGCAATGAAAATTTCGTAAGAAAAGGCTTTGTGTGTGCAAGTGTGTATGTGTGTGCAGGCACATAGGTACACGCTTTTTATTACCTCCTAACGCTGGAAGAATAAGAAATAGATTGAGAGGAAAAGCAGTAACTGTATTGTACTGTGCTTCATATGCCATGCACAGTGTTGGCTCTAAAGACACACAAAATTCAATCATGAGCCAAATCTAGCCTTAAATCGATGAGGTTCTGCCGACTTCAATGGAGCAATTGCAGAGATAGACTCCAGCCACTGCTCTAAGCCCACCCATTTTCACACCCTCTCTGCTTTCCAGCAGGCTGTCTAGGCTGGCATCCGGAGCTGGAAAATTCAAAGGTTCGCAGATATCTACAAAATCTGCATATGAAGTAGGGTGGGGAAATTCAGCATCGTTTTTGAAACCTAAAAAAAAAAAAAAAACCAAACCAAAAAAATGAGCTCCCCTCTTTCTTAACAAGGGAACACGTAGTTGAAGAAGTTTTGTTCTGACCGTTTCAGCATTTAGCCAGAATCAGGGTCAGACTTTCTACTTCTGAGCAAAACCCCCTGTGGTCCAGAAAAGGCCCACTATTAAAAACAGCCCTGGGAATAGGTATGAGTTGTTCCTAATGAATTAAAAATGTGACAGCAGCTTTGGGATTTTTGTGGTTTGCCTTCAAATTGGTTCTGACCACGAAAAGGCTGCTAGTTTTACCTCAACTAAGTAGAGCAGTTAACCTCAGAACAGGCAATATTTACTTGTACTTCCCAATACTTAAGACAGGAAATGCCTTAAATGTTGCAAATACTGAGGTTTTATAACTGTAAATGTTTGCCTGTCAGAGGCACCTGACAAGTTTTTACAACCCCCAGCTGCATGCAGGCAGAGTCACCCCAGCACTCGGGTTTTCCCTGTCCTCTCCTTTTCACGCATTTTACAGAGTGCTTCATGGAAAACAGATCTTTTTGTGCATTTCAGTTTCAAGGCTACTGTTCAACCAACACTTGTAGGAAGGTGATTTGGGTTTCACTGAATCCTTTTAATTATCTCTTTTTATTGGTGGAAAAGTAAACCTCTCCATTTATGCTTTGTTTTGTTAGCTGGCTAAAGAGAAGCTCAAGGCCTCAAGAATGTTCCTCAAATAATTTAAAAAGAGAAATTCAGTAGGTAACTTTTGGGAAGATTGATTTAAGTTATTTCTTTTTACCGAATGATATAAAGCCATGGAGTATGGAATATGCCAGGACACAGTGTCACAGTAGTCTTTTAATACCATTTTTCTCTATGATACCTCAAAAATTTGGCAGAAGAGTCTTCCTGCCTGGTGTTTCACTGTGAGAGCTCACCAGCTTGTGTATTTCTGTGCTCATTCTTGCATAGGCCTCTCAGAAGTGAAATTACAACCTGCAGCCTGGCTTCTCTGCTTGGCTGCACCAGCTTTGCGACAGCCATGACACCCCAGGCAATCAGCGCTGCTGCAGTCGCATTAGTGGAGCGGTGTACCAAGGGGACCCCAGAGTGTCCCTGCTCAAACTTTCCACCGCCTTGACCCGCTCCATGCCAGGCCACCTCACCCGCCAGCTGACATGGCCAGGCCAGATCCAAGTGGGAGAAACAGGTCCCTGCCGGAGGTCAGACTCAGGGACAAAATGCCCCCACCTGGGAAATGGAAAATAACAGGTAATGCATCACCACAGGTACACATTGGGAGGAAAGTTGGTATTCACCCGCCTTTTCAAGACTGTACTGACATCAGGATGATGTTTGGCTGGCTTTGCATACTAACATGTTGTCCATATGCCCTAGGCCTGATCATATGCTCATATAGACTGTATTTTCATGTAGCTTACACTGACATAATCTCATTGGTGGCAGTAAAGCTGTCTAACTGCATGTGAGAGAAGAACCCTAAGTCCTGTTTACAAGGACCAAAAGACGACACTGGATTTCCTGATTTACCCTACTATACAAAGGAGAGGAGAATCGCATGGTTGGAGTGAGTTTGTATCATTACCTACTGGAGCACTTCTATAATGCATCCTTGTGCCTCAGGTGAAACTCGCTTAAGGGAATTAAATCAGCATGACCTTTCCTAACTCAAAGAAAACCAACAACCCAGGATGTAGTTCCTGCCACAAGGCTGCTGTAGAAGCGAGAAAGGCAATTTCTATACTTCTTTTTTAACTGTGAGAAGTTACTAGTGCAGTCACGTACTGTCTTTGTGGCTAGCATTGTACCCAGCAGCAGGGGCTGGGGTGTCAAAGGAGGCTCTTCCAACCTTTTCTTCTGGGATCTTGTGTCACTATTCAGGGAGCTGCCTGCTGCTGGAGCCCCTGCTGCCACCCCATCGCTGCAGCTGGGACATGTGCTGGCTGGGCATCCTTTAGCTCAGGTGTCATGATTGCTTCCTGCTGCCATGATATAGGTCTGGGGATGCCCAAAAGAAGGGAGTCATGGCACTGGCACGATTTCTGCTCTGGGTGGTCCCAGGGACGAAGCTGCTATGGAAAGGAGCCAATTGTCCTCAGAGAATCAATAAGAAACAGTAATTTCTCAGAAGGGACTCAGGTAGCATCCAAAATAATAATACCTCTTAGGTGTGCTAATGACCATGCCCCTGCCAGCTCTGTCCTGAATATGTTTAGATCGCTACCTTCCAGAAATGGTGCAATAACACTTGAGCACCAGGAGTCTTATTAAATATCTGCAGCCCAGCTGAGCATGTTCTAGCTGAGTTTTTATTACAAACCACTATATGTCTTTGTCATTAAACAGGCTGCTAATTCATTATTTTGGACATTAACAGAATGCAGAAGATATCTTAAAATAACATCTTAATTTATATTTTTAACATCTTGGCACCTCTAATTTTTATTTTATAAGGTCCATTAATGCTTAATGTCTGGTGCTGCATGGCAGCCCAACTACACCGACAGCTATTGTTGCAAGTCTTTCATCTTTGAGCCATCCAATTGGTCAAACAATGAATTTAGTACAATTTCCATGATTCTAAAATATTTCTGCTTTTACTGTTGCTTCTGTGATAGGGGTAGATTTTTAATAATGCTCCACTCGAAGCATAAACCAATGTACTACTCTTGAATTTTAGAGGACTTTTGTCTTCTCCCAGGATCTCAGTATTTCATGTGTGTGTGTATGAATGCAAGGGTAACAAAATGATAATTTGTAACATTACCAAATTATTTGTCATTTGATAATATATTTGGAGTTTGGTAAAAAAAAAAAGAAAAATAAACACAGCCCTCCAAAGAAATAAAAATCCCCTGGCTAGAGGGAAAAGGGAAAATAATCTATTCTGACCCTTCATCAGTCACATTACTCCTCTGCTCAAAAACATATTACTTATGATTTATACACACATCATATTTTTCCATGTTTCATTTTTGAAAATGGACATCCTCTTTAAGGTCTCAAATGCAATCACCATATAGCAGGCTTGCAATCTTTTAATGACTTAAAAAAAACATATAGAATGTTCTAAGTAACTGCATACATATAGGACTTTTTTTAAACTTTAAAAAGCTATCAAAGTGATTCTAACACGAACTTTAATTGGAAACCAGATTGTAAAAATTTTTGAGTCAGTCTGAGCTGAGCCTCAATAGTTGTTTTGAATTTGTGAGTTTTGTCTATTTTTCACAGCCTCTTGTTTCTTAGCATAACAGGAGTTGCCAATCCTTCCTTAGGATTCACTCCCAGGTCTCCAGAAAAGTAAAAAAGAAGCAGCTTCAGGAAATGTCATGTGTGGCACTACTGAAGCTAGAAAAGCATATTCCCTAACAATTGTCCTCTGTGTGCCCGCAGCCCACAGTCCCACCAGTGAACTTCCATTAAACACTACGGACCTTAAGTCTGCAAGGTGGCAGAACCGTTTCCTTAACAGCCAAGGAATTTTCTACCAAAACAAACCAAGGATCCATATATCATAGTATCTGTCTTTTATACCAGTTAATGTTAAATACTTCAGAGGAAAGTGCAAACAATTATTTTGATTTAGCAAAATAACATCTGCTTTGCTTTAAATGGCCTTTAAGACCCCCAGCTTCAGCATTCATTGAAAGAAAATGACAACTTCAGTAGCACTTACGTATAATACATTGATTGCAGGTTACTTAACATATTTTTACCTTGCATGCAAAATATTCCGGGAGGACTGAACCCTGTGCCTAAATCTAAGTAGGACTTTGAGTGCTTCCCTTGCCAGTGATAATTAAGAGCACATAACTAAGTGAATTGGTCAATTGGGTTATGTTGATACAACTAAATAAAAGCCAGCCAAGAACCGATCTTGGGCCCCAGGGCCGGAGAGTTGCCCTTTCTGTAGCAGGTTTGTCTTGGAAACAAATATTTGGAATAGTTCGAAGGGGAGCCAGGGGTTGAGCTGGCTCACAAAGCAGTGAGGACAACAAGAGCCCAGGCTCTCCCTCTGTATGCACTTTCATTTAGCGATACAGGCTTGCCTTCAGGATCCTACACCCCAGTTCTCATATCAATTTTCTGTTCAGGTAGCTCCACAGATTTCACTTCTGTTATTCCTGCCTACACCACTGCACACCCCTGAGTCCCCTAATAATCTTCTTACTTATGCAATCCTAAATCCCAGGGAAAGATATTTTTTTTTCAGGTCAGGATGCTAATGCCGTGAGGTAAACATGTTTGTATATGCTGGGAATGTAAGGCTTCTTTGCATTACTGATGATGTGTCCGTTTCTGTTAATGTCCCTCTTTCATCAGTACCTGGGACCAAAGCATTTCACTTATGTTCTGGAAATGTCAGTCATACTTTGACTTGTCAGATGATGAAAACAGACTTAAGAAAACTTTATTTGGGAACAAGAACAAATCAGAGCTGTAACTGGACCATCATAAGAACATGATATTTAGAAACTTGTGGTTACATCAGTGATTTGTTCAACCCAATTTACCTCAAGGGGCAATTACCTTCTGAAATGTCACAGACCATTGGGATACCATTTGGAATCTCTGGAAATAGTTCCTCCATTAATGATTTTTCTTATGGCACAATGGGGATGCTTAGGTAAAAAGCCTGGCTATAAATTGCTGGATTTTAAAGCAAATATCAGTATTTGTGGAGCCAGGTTCCAAACCTCCAACTGTTTGAGCTTGACAGATCTCTCTTTAAAATGTCTGTATTTACTTTAAAATTCCTGACCTCTGTAATCAATGGATGAAACAATAGCTAGAATATCATACGGAAAGAAGCAATGGTGGAAGTTAGTATTTCTTTTATCTCTAAGCAGCATGTTTCTTTTCTCCCTGTACGTTTCTAGTTTATAAGTTAAAGCATCTTTAGCCAGTCGTAGTTGGATTCTTTTTCAGAAGATAATGTGAGTATTTCATATAATCCAGCTACGCCAAGATCTTTTTACTTGATGTTTCATAGAGAGATCAGATTTCAATGGCAAAAGAGGTAAAAAGAAACGTGATGGCAGACCATTCAAAACAACAATTTGACATTACAATAAAGAAGTTATTTTGTTTGTAAATATAAATCAGAAAGTGTTCCCCTTCCCAAAATTAAGGAAGCTGCAGATCCTTTTCACAGCATTTTTAATCAATATTTTTACTGCTTCTGCCGAATGAGAAAAAAAATAAGACTGAGTATGGAATGAAGCATAATTTACAATTTATCATTTAAACATGCAAGTCTATGGGAAAAAGACTGGAACATGTAGGAGAAAGAAGACTTAATTATATATTACGTTTCAGAGGCCCTTTCAGCCCATATCTCAACAGTTCCCAGCTACTCAGTCAGTCACTTATTTTTAGATCTAAATTTCTCTCCATCACACATGAACCTGTTATCTAATTTATAAGGTACTCCATCAAAACTTCCAATTCTTAACCACAAGGTAACAGAAAGCACCAAATGTTAACTAAAGGGCCTCCCAGACAGCTTTTTCTCACACTAAAAAACTAGCTGGAAACTTTCCTGTGTATTGCAGTTGCCATTTTGATGTTCTCAGATTGAAAACTGCTGTATACAACATGCCTCTCTTACCCCTCTCTGGTGCACCACCCATCCCTGCCCTGAAAAGTTTTAAAGCCCTTGGACTAGTGCCGATTCTCTGAAAATCACACCTTTGCTTTACATGAACTGGGAACTATATACTAGATGGTGTGATCAAGAGCTGATAATTACCGTCTTAAATCTAATGCTATGGTCAGTACACACATAAAATATTTAATACCTTTAACAAAAATAGAAAGGGAAATGCTTCTCTGAAAAATCAAGGCATGTGTGTCTTACTTGGCAGTTCTAATACCTTTCTCTAGCAGATCTGTTTTCATTCCTTAAAGCTCTTTAAAATAACACATGAATACCCATTATAATATTGTAAATAGCATTGCTCAGCAATAGGGAATAAAAGACCCCACCTTGTAAAAATGGCTTCTTATCACTGTAGCTCTTTTGTGACTTTCCACGCATTACACTTATCTTTAAACAGGAAAAAAAGGTATTCAGTCTTGTAAAATCAATGAAGCTTTTAAGCAATGGAGTCATCTTTTACTTCCTTTACATGTCCTTTAAAAAAAAATGCAAGCTTTCCTAACTTGCTTCAGCTGGCAAACCCCAATCTGATCCTTCATGCCAAACTAGAATAACTTAGCTGGATGCTAAAGGGATTTACAAAACAGCCTTTTGTGAAGGAATTCTCCCCCTTACACAACAAAATAACTCCCAGGCTAGTCAGTAGCTTTTGTAGATCCAGTGTATCGAATATCTTATTTATTCATTCCCTGAGCAAACTGAAAATTCACTTCAAACTTCAGCTTTCTCAGTGAATTAAAAAAACCCTAATGTTAAGAGGAAAAAAGCCACTTAGAGTTGGCAGAAACAAACAAAAATATCTTGCTTTTTATTTTCATGTTATCTAATTGCTTTTTGCTGGAAAATCTTCTCAACTAAAATAAAATTAAAATGTAAAGGGTGAGCTGAAAATACAACTTCTCTGATTCCTTATTTATTTTTTCCTCTCCACAAGGACTGCTTTGTCCAGTTCTCCCCAGATGCATCAGCCTCCTCCCCCAGGGTCTCTGCAATTGAAACCCATAGATCAACAATAACAAAAATCGCCGTCACTTGGTGTTGTGAGGGAACACCACAGCACATGTGTCTGTGCTGGCAGGAACAATCAGTGTAAACCTGATCAACCCACCGTGAGCACAAAACAGGTGTAACCCATTTTAAACAGGCTCCATCTCTGCCCCACCACCTCCAGTAAAACCACCGGTATTTGGGCCTCAGCAAACACAGAAGCTGGAACAGCACTTGCCCTTTATGTTTAGAGAAATGAAAGGGATTGAGCCCTCTCTTTCTCTTCTCACCCCAGGTGTATCCCACTTCTGACCTCAGCGCTGAATGGGATAGGGAGGGGAGTAAAGGGCAGAGCAGGGTTTGGGGGTGGTGGAGGGGAATTTCTGTGATTTTTACCATTGTAATTATCTTCAGGACTTTTTTTACTTTTTACCCCAGTTTTTGAGATCGCTTCATGCTTCTAGCATAGTTGTCAGTTCCTCTTAGTTGGTTTTGTTTAAGAGCAAACTCAGT
This sequence comes from Limosa lapponica baueri, assembly GCA_002844005.1. Taxonomy (NCBI): domain Eukaryota; kingdom Metazoa; phylum Chordata; class Aves; order Charadriiformes; family Scolopacidae; genus Limosa; species Limosa lapponica. The sequence goes on along the minus strand of KZ505821.1, from coordinate 708,546 downwards.
GTCAGGAGGTGTGTTTGGTATCAGTATCAGCTGATGTACTTTCTGTTTGAGTTTACATCCTGCACTAAACAGTAGAAATAAGCTCAGTGGTTTCCTATGTCTTTCCCCTCTTCCTAGATTTTATTATAAGGAGGGAGGGAATAAATTCATAGCATCCTCCCCCACTACTTCCCAAGGCAGTAAGGTTGAACAGGTAGCTGAAGAATGGGATGCTGACCCCAGCTCCCCAGCTGCAGAACCAGGGTGGGAGAACTGGAGTCCTGGGCTGCAGCTGATGGAAAGAGCCAGGCTCCAGCCACTGCCAGTCCTTCAGATCCAACTGCTTTGAAAAAGAGGAAGACGTCATCTGCCAGCGGCGTTGTCATCTACATGTCATACCTCAAGACAGAAAGGGGCCTCACCAAGACGTAGCTCAGCCGTGAACTCTTTCCTCAGGACTGTTTGCCAAAGGGCACCCCAGCACAGAGTAAATACATCCTCCCTACTGAAGGTTGCCTGAATAGACTGTCACACACTTCTTATGGACTTAGGATGAGTGGAGGTGTGCACAGCAAGTTGCTCTTTCCCCTGTCTCAGAAAGGCTGCAGTTCCCTAGGTGACTAAAAGGGACACATTCACATTTTAGTGGTCTTGCTGTGTTTTACTTATGTACTACTTAAATTCCATTAAAAACTGATGCTTGATAATTTAGGCACATAAATGGGCAGACAAGTCCATCAAGAGGATGCAACTGACATTTTCCATGTTGAAGACTGGGTGACAATAACAAGCAGATGTGCCTATAGTGCTGTGTGCCAAAATTATAAAAGCAGCTCCACAAATGCCACCATCTCTCAGCACCTAATAAACAGCTCACAAGGATGTCATTGAAGCTGCCAAAGGGGGTTTTAAAACTAGAGTGCCTCACAGGAGTCAAACACACAGCTTGAACTCAGAATGCTTCTCCTACCTTGCAGATGGATAAGGGAGGCAGACCACCACTGCCAGACAACAAAGGGCTCGGCACAGGGAGGCTGGAAACACAGGGACAAAGAGAGACAGTACATGAGTCACACCAAGCATGACTGGGAGAAAAGCACTGGAAGAACTGCCAGTTTGGGGTGTTACAAAATGGGTTATTTAGCAGGCTTGCCTGAACCAGCCAGGTAAGACAGTGTCTCTGCAGTCTGAAGCCTGGGTTCCCCCTCTCTTCCCCTCAAATAAGCCACCCTCTGCTCTGCCGGCTGGCCTCTGAAGATCCCTTTCCATCAGGCGCCACTTCGGTATGTGAACAACCCTCTCCAGGAGCTCTCTTGGAAGTACAAGCAACACGATGCTGCCTAATCGAGGGCAGAAACCTCCAGCAGGCAACAGGGCAACAGCAGGTTCCTCTGCCCATTTGAGAATTACCTTAGTCCCTAACTGCCCAGGGAAATTGTATTGGGAGATCTAGGATGGTGCCCACAAGAGGCACAGAGAATGAAGGCTGCTTTGCCTCTCAGAGTTTAGTTTGTGCATCGATAGAGATCTGTTAACACAAAAAGAGCTGTATCATTATAAGATGAGTGTATGATTACTTTTATTGATGTGCAGGTTAAAAGAAATGAATTGGTGCTAAGTGCTTTGAGACAAAGCACTACAATGTGTTTCCAAAGGGAACTTGGGAAAATAAACTTTACAAAACAACAAGCAAGGTTAATATGAATTGGGAGTTGGAAGCTGAAGGTAACATTTGATGCTTTGGTATTTGAACCAAGCCCAGACTTTGATTATCACATTGATCAGTTGATTCAGACTAGTCACCTGAAACCTGGTATTATATGCTGTGCAGGATGTCAGAAGATACTATTTAAACCAAGAAGCATAAAAGGTTATTGCATCTTAAATCTTCATTCCATTCTTATGCTGTGGTAATGCCATTTATAAAGATAGTAGAAATGCCACATTTGAACACAGCAAGTGTTATGTATGACTGCAAATGTTGTTGACTTATTCTGGGTCATTGGAGATTAACATTTTGGAAACTGCAGACATGTAAAAGATATGGTGTATGTCATATGGTGTATGGAGTCAGGGAACAAGCCTGTTCTTGCAAGATTTCAAACTCAATTATGCAGACACAAGAAGTTCAGATAAACTTTTCAGATTATATCAAATGAACTTTTGGTTGCTTATCTGAACTGACCCTCTGAAGGCATTTGGGATTATTCTGAATGCTGCTGTTGCTGAAAATAACAGCAAGTTAAGAATTTAGTTTTAACTTTTGCATTTCTCGAGTCTAGTTTGCCTGATTGTGTATGGGGAGGGACAGATTCCAAACTCTCTGCCCATTTTCATCAACATTTCATTATATCTTGCTGGCCACAGTGAATGGTTGCTCTCTAGTGCACAGAAATCACAATTTGAGCCTTAGAGTTACATTAGAAGCTTTGTTAATTCAATTATGGAATATTTTGCTTGCTTTTTCAAGAGAATATATTAAGAAAAAAAACCACAAAACAAACTCTCCTACAAGTCTTCATTTTCAGATGGATGATAGACTTGCTTCATGGTTTTGCTGGCTTCTATCCCTTACAAGACAGGAACCACTGCATTCTAAGGGGATAGCATCTGGTCAGTCTTGGAAAGGATTAAGGCAAGGTGGACTTTCCTTTTAGAGACTCCACCTCCTAACCTGCATCAGTTGCAGCCACTGAACTATGCCTAGAGGTGGGGCTTTTTGTGAGAGTGGGGAGAGAGCAGTGGTTGCTACATTTCATCTTTCTCCCTGACACTTCCCCTTCTCTGCACTCCCAGTTCTGCACAAGTGGGTCACAGTGGGGCTGGGGCAGTGGTGACACCAGTCACCCCTCAGTGGGAAGGGCAAGGGCCTCTGATGTGAGCTGCAAGCTCAGGACTTCAAGGAGAGCACGGAGCACAAGAACAGGGAGCACGTGGGGAACGGGCTTCAGGAGGGAGATCTGCCCTAGGTAAGCGAGGGAAAGCTGCTCAGAAAGCAAGGCACACAGGGGAAACTTCCTGGAAAGTAAAGGTTTGGGGACAGTAAGGTTGGGGGATACATCAGTTCACAGACACTTTCCCGTTCAGCTGATGCTTTTTTGTCAGGCTTCCAGGGGAAGGACCATGTGTGCACAGTTGCCAGGCACACATCCTCTTTTTGCTTTTAGAAATGCAGCGATTTCAGCACTAGCACTGTGCTGCTGTGGCTGGGCTGCACTCAGGCACAGGATCTCTACACAGCACTGCCCTGCAGCTCCCGTGGAGTTTCATGGTCTTGATGGAAACTTTCTTTCTGAAGAGCTCAAGCCACACTTCACAGCTGTTTCCTAGTCGGTAAATGAAAGACCTTAATATCAGAAGCTTGATCCTTAAAGAGTTCCTAGTACTGACATAAGCAGAGATTTATGGCATTAGACCATACAGGGTCTTCCTCAGGTTCACCCTTCAACAAGATTCACTACAGCCCTTTTTAAACAGGGTGGCTGAGCTGTTTGTTCTCCTGCTGAATGGTAAAAGAGGAGTGCTCAACAGTCCTGAGGATTTCCAAAAGAGAAAATACTACCTGCCACTGAGATCATACATTAAAAAAAAATCTCATTAACAAAATAAGTTATCCAAAAAGTTACAGGACACAAAAACATAACTGAATTCTGTACGTGCTGTGTACTGCAGTAAGCTACAGCCAGAGCATATGGCTGAATTTATCAAATCAGTGCTAATGCCCATTTGACAACACCACAAAGTGCTCCAGTGTTGAAGTCCAAATAAGTAACCAAATTTCACAAGGGAGGCCTATATGTAATACAGGTACTAATGCACATATATGTAGTGACTCTCCACAGGGTGGTAATGGACCATCATCATGACGGCCATTCATTTGCCTGTCTCAACAATAGCAAACTAGTACGGGTTAGGTATTGTACTTGAAAAATAGTTTGGAAATGCAAATAAGCTCAGCCTTGGAAGGGTCATGATTATCTAAACCCTCCTATTTAACCACCAGGACAATTTTTTGGCCTCCAGAAGCCAATGCATATAACCTACAGGACATGAAATCTGCAGAAGAGAAGTATTTGCACTTCAGCACCTAAAAATTAGAGTGAATTCACGCAACATTTAGAAACAGCTGTACTCTCAACACTCTGCGGTGTGCTAATGCCACCATATTCCTAACGTTCACAGTTCACAGATCTAGGTGTCATCAACTAAACATAAACCTTACATATGATACCACATTATTTACAGTAACCAGTGCTGCACGGAAAATCATGGCCCGCAGCTGCAATTACACTTATCACTCTCATTTGAATAAAAATTACACCTTGTCATTATTACCCGGCAGAGTAAAATAAATAGAAAAAAAAGTAAAACTTGTTCTTCATAAGAGGAAAAGGACGGTGGGAAAAAAAAGTAATCTCACAGCAGATGTTCAACAAGTTCTCACATGTTGGCTGCTGGTTTGTGTGTGCCCGCACAGCTCATGCCAGGTAACCCTCTTTCACAAGAGGCAGTTTCCTGACACAGTAGTATGAGGTTGTGCTTGCAGTGCTCCAGACAACACTGCACACTGTGAGTAGGAGGTTGCTGGTGAAAGAGGATCTCTACAGACAGCTGCCAGCTATATTGCTCTAATATCAGTACAGGCAGGGTTTGGGGTTGGTTAATATCAGTATGTTTAAGAATGTAAATTCCCTCCCTGACTTGTGACTGTAATGGGAAATTCCAACCAGTACCTCAAGCTGAGAATCATTCATTTGTGAACAGCCAGTAAGTCATGGCCCAGACAGCTAAAATAAATCAGAATATCTATTTCCCAGAAATCTGAAGTAACTCCACTTGTTTTGATGGCAAAACACAAACAACAGAATTAATTTCAATTAATATTTTTTGCCTTCTCTGTAGAAATCCTGATATTGGAGAAGGCTCAGAAATGGAAACATATCAAGATTGTCATTGCTTCTTAAAGAGAAAAAAAGTGGGTGATGACACAAGCTTTAAAGAGTGACCATCTGTAAACAGGCGAATGAATGTGTGGCTCAACCCTGCAGCCTCACTGGGTGCTTGGGATATTCTGACAGCAGTGGAGAACTTTCTCCTCATTTACCCAGACAGATGAGATCTCTGGCAGGTGCAAAGCCTGAGTCATGGGGACACAGTGGAAGCACACTGAAGGACATTTTGCTCTTCTAATCCTCTTACAGTGTGGTTGCCTCTCTAAGGTGACCTCTGTCAGGAAAATCCAGAATAACCATATAGACCATCCTCCTTCTACCCCATGACTTCTTCCTGAATACCTAAGAGAAGAGGCATCTTTAAGAGACTACCCTTTTCTCTTTCTCACCCTTCCTGAGTCCTGCATAGAGTGTGCCTCAGCTAAAACCAAGGACCTGGACATCACCAGGGAAGCAAACTGCTGGAGACCACCAGACGGACACAACCCTGCTGCCCACTAATGCTTCCCATGCTTCCCATGGAATGTTCCTCTTTGGGCTCTTAATTCAGCTTTGCTGATGCTAATGAAAAGAAGCCTTGGACTAGCTCAGTTGGTCATATACAGCCACCAGCAGCAGTGCTGATGGTGGGAGTCTTCATGTGTGAGAAACAAAGATGGTGGAGCATGTTTCTGCTTTCCTTCCAGAAGTGAACACTGGGCAGACGGTGGAGCTCATTGTTTTCAGCCTCTGTAGAGAGGCAATGAAAATTTCTTCTCCATCTCTTTGGGAACCCAAAGGCATTTTTTCATGAAAGAAATCTCTTTCGGGGGTTCAGAGACAACCACTTGCAACCCCCAAATGAAGGCATATCTCTCAATGAGAAGTTTTATTTTTGGGGAAATCCCATTGAAACCCAGTGGAACCAGCTGGAGCTTTATGTAAGGGCTTCTACCATGCAGCAAGGGATGCTCACAACAACAGCTGCCCAAGAGCAAAGTTGAGTTTTCAGGACAGAAATTACAGGAAGTTGTAAAGCATTTAGGCTGTTTTCAGACAGTAACCAGTAACTGGCAATAACCTTGCAGGTTCCAGAAACTTTCTCCCTGTGGGCTAGGTTACCCCGAGGCAGTGCCTCAGTTAGCTAGCCATCTGAACTGCCTAAATTACAGGCTACTCAGGTAGGTATTCAATATGCTCTTGCTACTGCTGTAAGTGATTTCAAACAGTACACAGCCTTTAAAAGCCCAACCAGAGCTGAAACAGCATGGAAATCTGCAGGTCGAGGGTACCTGCTGGCTTAGGAGACCAGCCAAAAGGAAGGAAGACTGCCAGGAAGCACCTTAATTTTGGACAATAGCAGGTTCTGAAGCACTTAGTGTTTTTAGCAGCTTCCAATTAACTCAGAGGTGGCTGACAGTGAAACCATAACGCAGGAATTTGAAGCACTTTGCATGAAAGTGAACAAGGTATGGTTGAAAACAAGCAGGTGCCAGGAAAAAGCAGAGAGACAGAAGAGCTCAAAACTGTCCTTAGGCTGAAAGGGTTGCTAGCATGACCAGCAACCGCATTGGGCCCTCGTGCCCAAACCAACACTGCTGTGTCACACTGCGGGACTTTGAGCAGGCAGAGGTGTTGGTGGAGGAAGGCTGGCTTAGGAAGGTCTCCTGCTCAAGGTATCTCCTAATGCGCACATGGCAGGCACCTCGCAATACGGTACCCGCCTTCGTGGAAAGTGCATGTTAAGGGGACATCTCAGCCTTCACAGTGCCTGCTCGAAGTGCTGCAGTGGACTGCTTTCCTAGGGCTGCTCCACAGTGTGCACCAGATGTCATACCTCCATGCAGAGATCTGGATCAGGGAGCTAAAAGATTTCACTCCCCTCAAATCTGGTCACTGGGTAACTTTGTAGCTGACATGGCCTCAAAATACAAAAAGCCTCATTTTAGAATCTGGAATCAACTTTCAGCCTTTTCCTATTCAGAAAGCCAGTCTAATCCAGCCTGAGGTCAGTGAATGATACCTGATGTTACAGAGGATTCCATACTACAGGCAAGGAGCAAGCAGGGAAAAATATGCAAGATCAAAGGCAGACTTCACAATAAACAGAACATGAATTTGCAGGCGCTACAGTGAAGAGCAACAGTAAAATATGTTCCCAGTATTCAGAAAGAGAAGAAATAAGATACAGATATAAACAAAAATAAGTGAAAGGGGTCTGTCTGGTGGCAAAGCAAAACTCTTCTGGATCAAACTAGACAAAGATTTACTTGTTTTGGTGGAGGCACTTACCTCTTACTGTTAAAAGAAAGATATTAGAAGTCACTGACACAAAAATGGAGATTGAGCATATCTATTTTCTCCAGATAACATATCCCAAACATAGTAATAGCTGACAATAGGCCTAAATTTAGCATATATGAATTCTTAGGAGTAAAAAGAAAGATTAAACATGAAAACTCTCATTATCAGCTATCCAAATGGTTGGTAAAGAACAAATGTCAAGCAATGCAGAATACCAAGTTGGACTCACATCTGCATTTAATACTGCTGTGAAACAACGCCAATGAATGCAGCTTGTCACCTATTTTGTTCAGTGAAAAGCAGAAAGCAAAACTGCCTACACTGTTGGAACTGATGTCAGAGTTACTGGGGGCATGCAGATAAATAGAGACAAGCAGAACAAAACCAATTAATGTGAGAGTCAGCACTCTGGCCATATCAAATGAGGCAGTGTTTCTTGGTAGTTGGAAACAAATAGATACGAACAGCAATAATATTACCAGGAGATTAGAGGAGATTTCCCCTCTCTATCAAACATAAAGAACATCTGTATCTCCCCCAAGTTGTTGTGGTTTTTTTCACCTAAAATATCTGGGACAGGTTAAACCATAACAAATTTAGATAGCTGAGCCCTACAATATGATGATAGACTCAAATTCAGTAGGTATAAGTTTGAGCAGTGAAATATAAGTTCTGATGCTCATATCCAGAACTAATCCACTTATCTCTACCTGACCATAGTGATGGTGACACTCAGGAGAACTCAGTAAATTACAGGCACTTCAGGGATTATATGAGCATTGATATTTATATGTATTTGAAGTGGAGTTTCATGACATACTCAGGCTGATGAACTGTTCTTATTTCTGGCTGTACCTATAAAAAGTCCTCACTTTGAGCAAACTGAACCTGTTTATTGTATTACACACAAATTGCACCAACTGCGTTGACACAATTGGTTATAACCCAGGCACTGAAAGAAACCAGTCTCTGTCGGGCTCCTTACCCTTGAATCACAGCTGAACTGCACATTGACCTTATAACCTGCCTGCTAGTCCATCAGGGAAAGTGGTGATGCAGCCCTTGACCCTGCTCACCATGTCGGCATACTCCTTTTAGGCTGCAGGGGGGCCCATTGCCCCCCCTGCTTGCAGCAGTCTCCAGCCTGAAGCTGTGCTTGCCCCTGCCAACGCTGCTGGTGTTTCCACAGCTGCAGTCAAGTTCTGGGTGGGGAGGATAAGGAAGAGATAGCAAGAAATAATCTCGGTGATTATGTGAGATGCGGAATACATTCCCTTAAATAACCTCCTCTGCCTGCTGAAGTTATCAGAGCATGGCTTTCTAATGCTGGCTAATGCCAGGTTAAGTTCAATAGTTCGCAGCTGCGTATTTTGTTCGAGATTTGTCCTTAATTGAACAGCAAGCTCAGGGAATGCAACTACATGTAATATCTACCAGGAAAACACATCCATCTCAAATGACATTTTTCAGAGACACATACAATCTCGTTAAAAGCAGGAACCCTAATGGCCATTTGCTCCATCATACACCAGCAGTAGGTATGGCAGGAAAGGGAACAGCTGCTTAGTTGCTTCTGTGATCTATTTTGTCTAGATGTTTGTATGTTTGGGAGAGTGGTCTGGCCCTTTCACAGCTCTCAGATGAATCACTCTGCTAATGGACTAGCAAGTGCATGGATAACATCATCAGTGATGCAGACCATGGTTCCTATATTGCCTTAATACGTCTCCAAACCAATCTGGTAAATTACTTCCATTATAGGATTTAGATAGTATCCCATTACAGATCAAGCTTTTGGTTAAATGTCATTTTTTTGAAAGACATATTTGGTGTCAAGGTCTGCGTTGCGGTTTCAGAAGAGACTGAACAGAGTCCCGGACTTCCTTATTTACTCCTCGAAGCGTTCCGTCTCACTAGCAATCAAAGGGTGGAACCATGAGAGCCAAGAGAGGCGTGGTGAGAACTTCTTTCATCAACAGAGGAGTGCTAGCTAGACAGTTTTTCAATAAGGTCTGTCCCTGGAGTACTGTAAACATGCAAGACTCCTGGTCATATACAGAAAATTGTTTTTAGGCAGCATTAGGTAATTCTAAAATTAAGGGGACTATCTACCACCATTACTATTATGCTAGAAAAATAATTCTATATATAGGCTGCAGTTAAAGAAACTGTCATTTCAGTACCTTTCTAGTGGTTTTCTCCTGACACTTCAGTGAAACTGCAGAGCCCATCCCAGCTGTAAAAGAACAGCAAGTCTATGCTGCATTTATTATTGCATAGTTCCCTTCCTTGCTCAGAAAGCAGATTTAAATAAAATAATTTTCCACTTGCACTTGAGAAAAAAAAATCCTGCAACAAAACCAAACCATGAAAATGCTTGCGTTTTTATTAGAAAGTAAAAATGTTCTTCCTCTTTTTTAAAGAAAATGAAGGCATTTGTGTCCAGCCTATGTTTTTTTCCAGAGTTTCTATTAAATATTTTTACTTTATAGTTAATAAAAACAGGCATTTCATTTTAGCAAAGTCCTGGTATATTAAAACTAAAGTGATATGGCATATTAGAGGGACTTGCCGGTATTAACTATCTTTACATGATAATTTATTCCATATTTCGTGTTCAGTGTTTGCAGTATGTAATACAACAAAAGCATATGGTGCTGTTTTATTCAAACAGTAAACTATGTGATCATTAAAAATATATGGAAATGTAAACATCATGTCAGAGTTCAGTGTTTCAGAAAGAAGCTGTTAATCCTTGCAAACAGTCTCATTATAATAAGAAGCCAAATCAATTAATGATTTTGTTTCCTTATGTATTTACTTGGTATTATGTATCCATTTAGAGCAATTAATTTGGTTATATTTCAATTTTTTATATATTTACATTCCTATATAATTATAAAGGAATGTGTCATTTTTGTTTTGATTTGATAAGAAACAAAGATTGGCAGAATCTGTTTAACTACTAAGCTAGGAGCTGAGATCAATCTCCATTACACTTGAGGATTGAAAGCAAAAAGCTTCTGGCTCTACAGCAGCTTTGTCAGACTTGGCAATTTGCATTATGTTACCCATGATAGCATGCACAAGGATCCATTGCCACAAATGCAATTTAAGAAAACACTTTCAGTTCTTTTTACTCCTTTCTCAGTATTTTCAGGCAGCTGGAGTGCCTCTTTTTCTCTTGCTGTAGAGATATTGCTTGTTACTTGTATTTAACTTAATAAAAAAACATCTTGAAAAGTAATAAATAAGTTGAGTTCCTAAGAGAATCTTTTCAGGGCTTTTCATGTAAAGGGTGAAAGCAAGAGGGATTTTGCTAGAACACGGCAGGTACATTGCTTTGGAGACTGAGTGTCTCTGTTGAGCCAAGGAGCAAGGAAAGCCGAGGCAGGTGCTCTGGGAGCACTTTTCACAGCCCTCTGCATGTTCCTATCAACCTGGCACCACCTGGACCACTACTAAGTGTAAGCTGGCCACTGAGTCTCTGTGCTCCATGCACTTAATGATGGCCTTAGTGTAACAGTATAATTTGTCAGCTATGGGCATTGCGGGAAGATGTGAAGATTTGGGGTTGATTGCTGTACTGATTAGTATGCAGGGTTAAGACACTGTTAGACAAAAATGTCTCCATCTTTACTGTGGTCAGGATTTCATCTACAGAGCCTGAAGATTCAATACAAGCCAGATACAAGAGTTAACCAGTACCAATAGTATGACTGTCTCCCAACTCATCAAACACTGCTGTTGATTCAAGACCCTTTAGCTATTTCATCAGGCTACCTGAGTGTTTAACACTGTGGAGGTATCTCCCTCCAAATCTGACTTCCGTTTCCTTACTGCGTTCCTGCAACTCAGCCTTACCATCAGCAGCACTGGCAAAATGCTTCAAATATCTCAGCTGTTCAGACAGTGAGCAATCCCAGAAAACAGACAAGCCTTATCTGTTGCCTTTAGGCAGAAGGACACTGATAACGGTACACTCAGGATTTTGCTCCAAGGCACAAAGAGAACAATGTATTAGCTTGCAATTTAGCCAGCGCCTGCAAAGCTAGCTAGCCTTTCACCATCCAAGTGGAAGCTCTCCACTTGCAGATGAGAGTCATGTTTGTTCAAAGAAAAGCCCATATCACAAGGGAGATGGTGAAATCTGGACATCTTCCTAGGAAATCACAGATTCTGCTTTGTTCCAAATGGAAAACTCAACATTGGGGTGACTGGGTGAAAGTTTAACACTGAACATAAGTTAAAACCAACTTAAAACTCAATATTTAGTTACCCGTGTGAAAAAGTGAAAGTCTATGTTCAGTAAGTCAGGCACAGTGATCTAACTAAATCTTCTAACTTTAAAGTCTCTGAGACTGGGGTTGTGATGCCCCATTTTGTTGTCAATTGTTTGTCCCTAACACTATGCAAATTCAGCATGAAAATGTCTTTCTTAGAGACGTTTAATTTACACCATCCATTACTCTTGCCTGTGTGACTGACAGTTACTGCTTGATGTCTGGTAAGCTGTGCTGGCGACTGGGAGCCAGGAGACCTGGTGTCTATAGCTGATGTTACTATCTTTGGTAAGTCGCTTCATCTCTTCTATTGCATTCACTTAATCACGGTCATCATCTTCAATTGAGCTGTTTGAAGGGACTCTATTATTAAAGCTGTTACACCCAGTACAACAAGGCTTGAATTATTTTCAGGGAACACAGCAATACAAGACTGTGAATTATTAGGTAGCATGTCTAACATAAAGTATTTGGCAGAGACAGTCAAAGAGTTGAATATCACACCATCCAGGTCTTTTTCCACCCAGTCAGCAGAGTAGATAAGCAAAACATTTGCTGCCTGTACTGAAAAAAATGTGCCTCACCCATTGTGCAGCAGAAATGGAGAGGAACAGGTGATTCATTTTGCCCCTTCTTTGATCATTATCTTTTTTTTCTTTCATGGGTCTGATCCAAAGCCTGGTGCTGCTGGCTGGGGGCTTTTCCTTTTCTTTGTTCCCTTTCGAGATAGCAAAATGTTCCCCGAGTTGTCCTGGGGATCTTCTAGCTCACCTACACTCCTCTGCTGAAACCATTGGAAAACAGGTAGCAAAGCTGACACAGAGCAAGCCACAAATCCTGTTAATTACACAAATTTATAACATGTAAATACCCTAGACTATCCATCCTTTTCCATCTTGATACCTCCAAATAGAATCCAGTGATACCTTTGCTGTTCTTGAAAAAAATCAGGATGCTGACTTAGTGGGGACAAAGAAACTAATTCAGGAAACACGAGCAGCCTCCAGTGCAATTCCTTTCATGTAGAATCAAACTTTAATGACAACTGTATTAACAGTTTGACATGGTTAAAGAGACACTTTAAGTCCTTCAGCCATTAGGACTGAAAGTCCTAAAAAGAAGTATAGGACATCTTGCGAGAATGCCTGTATCAAAGGCACCAGATAGTTTTCCAGCTTTCTTTTCACAATTCAAGTTTTAGAGTCATTTTGGATAGTAGCATCCTAATATTTGAAACTGAAATCAAACTTTGGGAATTCACAAATCTCTTGAGATCACTGCATTTATTTCACATGAGCTACAGAAAAAGAAAATATTCCAGGTTCTCTAAATCCTCGTGCTAATCTATTTCTATCCCTGGTATAACAAAATGTTCAGATGCACATACTTGCCCAAATGATCTCAATACTGAAAGGACCATTTGTTATTTACTGAGTTCTAACCGTGTCATTGACACTTGACAATTCATGAAGACCTCCCTACTTAGAGGAGTCTCTTTGGGTAAGAGGCAGTAGCTGAGACCTGCTGGAAAGTCATGTGCAGGAGGAGGTCGGAGAGTCACTCTCTCCTGCTGTTCCTTGACCACCTTCACCCAGGCATTGAAACTATTATTGAGCAAGTTGTCTCTAAAGTCTCTGCCTCACTGGTGTTAAGTTCCCTGCCCAAAGTTGTGACTCTTAGCAGACACTGTGCTACCTACCCCTCCTTCCCTGGCACCAGGAGGCTGTCACCTCTCGTTGGCTTTTGGCAGTCCTGAAGCAAATATATGCTGCAGTCTCTAATTTGCCTGTCAGTCCTCAAAGTACCATATGATTTTGGAGGACTTGGTGTTGCAGAAGGTAGGTGTATATCAATGAAAAAAGAACCTCATTTCACAGCTATTTTCCTGCATCCTTAATGCTAGATTTTAAGGCCATTTTTGCCCTGTTGTAATTCTGTAGCAAGCATAACTTAATTATTTGGCCAATTATAATATCAGGGAATATAACAACCATTACATGAATGGGTGTTGAATCAGCACATTTTCCACTCCACAGTAAGCAACAGGAAAGAGAGAGGAAAATGTATTAACTGAGCAAAATCTAATAAACATAATGCTACCTACAGATATGTGCTATTTAATCCCATGAAAGGATTTTATGCTTCTGTTCACATGGCGATATCAGATATCACCTCACTGAAGGAAGCAGTGGCTCCAATGTGCAAGTCCAACATCAGGAAAATAATGTTTTTATTTTAATATCTGCATGCAAACAAAATGTTGTCTTTCTTGGTAATTCTTAAATGCATGGGGGGAAATAATACTCAGACATTAGCAAATTTTAGTGGAAAATGCTGCCATTGCCTTCAATCTGATTTTTCTAGACACATCTGTGAGCTTCTCTAGGACACGGCACATCATCTGTTTGTCTGTATAGACCTTCCCCAGCTGGGACTAGAGCTGCAGTGGGGTGTTACCAACTACTGCCATACAGAGCTTAAGGATCTCTCTTCATGAGTTCAATTAAAACATACTCGCCACACTTCTTCTACTGTTGTGGAAAAGTCCAAGGGTTGACAAATTACCCCCAAAATTCAGATGTTTCAATCCAGAGAAGCATGAATAAGGAATTGATCAGAAGCTGTGCTGGAAAATGAGAAGGGGTAAAAAAAATATCAGGTTTAATTTCCCTCTGTATACCTCACCTTGGTGGGGAGGCGAAGCAGAAAAGGGGGTGGCTATGGAAAATAAGCTAATTTAAAAAAACAAAAAAAAATTTCAAAATAATTAGCACTTCAGACTCGGTACAAATATCTGCCTCTTGAACTGAAGTCATACAGTGCTCCAGAAGTGTTAAATACCCTTTCATTATTATCAGTTGTTACAGCTACATGTGATATTGATTATGTTAATAATCAGGATAACATTTTGAAGAGGAAGTGTTAGATTTTGTAACAGTGATTAATACATTGATTGTGATTTGCTATACAATTACACAGTTATTAAGGTGGTATTTGATTGTTTAACGTGACATTTTATAAGTCAGCAGCTATTTAGGATATCAGAGGGCCCAAGCTAGAACATTCACACCGGTAAAGTACACAACATTTTCTAAATATAAAATTCTCTAATTAATGCTCATTTATGTAGAGTAATGAACCTCAAGTAGAAGGTTTCTGGATGTCTGTTACTGTAACTGAAGTCCACAGCATGCATCCAAGTCTAAATCTCTTTAAAAACAATAGCCACATTTATGGTGACCTCCTATATCACCGGAATATATATTTAAGCTGAAATTATTATTATTATTCCTTCAATACAGGAAGATAACCTAAGAGCCGTACATTATGTAGTCTTATTCAGACACTACTGAAGTAAATGGGAGGGATCATTTTATTCAGGGACTTAATGCAAATCCTGAATTGGACACTTTGAAATGTTAACATTTTTTAGGTTATGTTCTTATTTTCTCTGCAGCGATTCAAAATAAGAGCTGACTAGACTGTTAACCAGAGATTTTTACTGCAGCTGGAAGTATCCACCTGTACAAGATAACATTAAATATATCAAGCTATAAATTCTGATTTTTTCTGACCTACACCTGGGTTACACATTTGTTTTTCTCACAAAAAATGGCTGATGCGAGAAAGATTTCAAGATATATCAAAATCGGGAATTTATTTATATTTAGCACTGATAAAACAGTGGAGCTTTGTTTTTAGTGTATATAAAAGGCAAGAAAAATAAAGATCAGCTGTCACATTGCAAACACCACCTATTTCACATACTTGCAGCTAGCTCTGTGGGGTCAGGTAAAACCAGATTTTTATCTTTTTTATATATTAGGTATCCCTAGAAGTATGAGGGAATCTTGATAACACAACCATATCTTACTATAGTTTCAAAAGAATAAGTATGGGTATTGTAACCTATCGTGTCTCCTCATTGCAAAACAAAAAATGACTATGCTGAAGGTGTCATATTTTTTCAGAATGTACTATTACACTGCTCTTGCAGATGCTCCTTCTTCTTGGACACATTTAAGATAGTGACAACTGCTTTCATAGCCCAGATTCACACTGCAAAGTTCTAACAACTGGCGTACAGGTCCTGACAAACAAATTTCAGGAAACTGGCAAATCTGTTTAAGCCTGATTACATCTCCTTCCTTGAACAGCACAAGGTCTCAGAAAACACATGGCCATTGATATAACCTCCATAAATGCTGTACTGTGTCCCAGGAGCCCTCAAGACACAGTCACAAACAACATTTGTATACATGATGGTGACAAAGCCAATCAGGATTTTTAACTCCACAAGACTCAGACTGGAGACACGTATGCATATTCCTCTGCTATTTTGGAAATGCCTCTTCTCCAGTGGCCGATTCCCAACAAACAATGGCGCACAGAAGAAAAGAGCACCACTTCAGCTCTATGCTCTTGAATAAATGAAAGATCATGTCAGCCTGTGGGGACAGGAGATCATTCCAGCTCCCCTCCAAGGTCAACCAGAGGAGCAAGGACAGCAGTTCTGGTGTTGCAAGGACAGACACCAGCAGCTACGAGGGAGAGAAAGGTGGCCAGCACTCAGCTGGAGGAGCCACCCTGACAAAACAGAACCAGAATCCACACAACTTCTGGAGATCACCAAAAACTGCTCTGACTTGAGAGCAGTCCCTCCTCTTCAGTGGTGTCTCCATCTTCATGCTTAGTAGCATTGCGAATGTGTGAATGGGATAGAAGAGTCTCTGGGAATAGGAAAGGGTGTTTGGGTATGTGTGTGTGGGACACTGCTGCAGGTCTCTGGCCTCTTGAAAAACACCCGGCTGAAACCTGCTACCAAATGAGGACAAGGGGCAATGCTTAGATAAAATCCTGCACTTTCAACATCTCATCCCCATATACAGCCCATAAACCCGGCCCCTCTCACATCCTCTTTAAAAATGGCAGTCCTTTGTAGAATTGAAAAATAAAGGAAAGAACATGGAGAGAAGCTAGTTTATTTCAAAAACCTGTCCTAGGTATGCAGCAAGAAGCAGTGAGCCGTCTGGTAGGGTTTCAACTGTTGAAAAACAGAAATACACAAGGAATACTTTTCATAAATTAGTAAAATAGTGATCCAGGTCCCCAAGTATAACAAAATAAGTGACATAAGGACATAAAAGTGTGTGCATTGAAAATCTTGCTGGTGACTTTAGCCTAAAGTCTCGTTTTTTATAAAGTCCCCAGTACTCTTGCACTGAAAAACACAGAACTATTACATTCAAGACCAATTTCCCCACTCCAAACAGACTATGCTGTTGCAAAAGATGGCAAAGGGAATACTAGTTCAACTTCTTTCAGGAAGAATTGCTTTTGTTTGTTAGGCATTGCAAGCAATCAACAAGACTCCTCTGTCCTTACACAGCATTTCTAGACCACTCTAACATCATTGCTTTTTAAGCTGGTCTCAACAGCATTTGTCAGGAGATACTTATCAGTCCTTAGCTGCTCCATTGCATGCTGGTAGAAAACATAACCACAACTACATGTGAAAAAATGGCTTCATGGGCAACTTGCACTTCTTCAGTGGTGCAAGAATAGGTAACAGGCAACTCTCACATCCACAGAGTCTCTTCTTTGTTCTGAACAAGTTAAGTCTGTTTCTTTTTTAGATTTTTTGCACACACTAAAAATGCATGATAAAGTTCAGCATAAATGCATGGGAACCAGTAGATGTTTTGTACCACCTTTTTCCCTCCTTCTGACATGAGCAACATATTATAAATATTTGAGTTATTTACACAAGAAAAGTACCAAAAATAAGCAACAATTAAGCACATGTTAAGACATGGTGGTAAAGTGATATTTTCCTCAGCTTTAGCACTCCTCAGTGACTCTGTTTGGTGCTTTGCTGTTGAAAAAACAACAGACAACTCTATTTCCTACTCCCAGTCACCACGTCATCTTTGTTATGCCAAATACTCCGCAATAGTAAGAAGCAATAGCATGAAAACTGCTTGCCTCAGAGAGATGCAGGCAAGCTGGTCTGCTAACAGCATCCCAAAATGTTCCCTGGCTTCAGGGTGTAGTAAAACAATCCAGTCCCTCTAAGAGGATCCTTAGGCTCACATCAGGGTATCTGGCTCCAGTATCTCCTTTGGATGGCAAGCACATACATGGACCACACCAAACCTGATATTCTGCACCCAGGAGTGGCCATAGTGGACTTGAGCCCTGTGTCATCACCATATGATCATGTAGCAGTCACCGCTGGTATCTCTCTGAAACAACCACTAGACTGAAACACAGTCCACTCAATACAACAGGCACCTCCTGGTTGAAAAATGTAAGGAAAAGAAAATTAAGGAAGTTATGCCTGAAGACTGCAGAAGTATCACAGGCAAGTGGCCTGCACTGAAGGGCAGGGGAAAACTCTGCCCACTGCCCATCCTCCTGGGTGCTGCTCAATCTTCCAGGCTCCATCACCCCTACTGCCTGCAAGGTGCTCATGTGCACCATCTGCCTTCTCTTCTTGAAATATCCCATCAGCTCTGTTGTAGCAGTAGTAGTCATTTAAATTACACCAGATCTGGGTGAATTGTGTAGCTTAGCTTTATGCAGACATCAGATATGAGCAGCACTCATGACCATGCACGGGAGAGGAAGATGCTGGGTGCTGGGGATTTTAAGCGGTGAAGAAAAGAAAATGTGGAAAGCCATCCCCACCCACCCGTGATTTCCTCAGCTCTCCTCTGTGCTTTTTTTGTAAACCACAAAAAAGCACATCTTGCAGGATGCAATGCCAGAGGGCAGTTTGAGGAATGTTTGTGCTGTATGACAACGGTGTACCAACCAGCCAGGAGACTGCACAAAGTATGAGCTCAAGCAGCAAAATTTGTTTTTTTCTGAGCACATGTCAAAGTCAGCTGTTGCATGCTGATAAAATTTGTAGCAGCAATCTTTCTAGTGTAAACATAGCCTCCGTCACACTAAAGAAACCAGTCCTACAACCCTTCTCTGCTGGAGGGTAAAGGCATCATTGCGAAGTGGGAAAACATGACAGAGTCAGACAAAATATGCAATGATTTACTAATAAAAAGATAGAAGCATGAGATAACTCATAAGCACAGTAACCAATTTACTCCATATGGCTCAAACCCAGCTAATGTTTGGGATTATATCTCACAAAAATGTATACAACTTATAT
The DNA here is from genome assembly GCA_002844005.1 of Limosa lapponica baueri. Lineage (NCBI taxonomy): Eukaryota > Metazoa > Chordata > Aves > Charadriiformes > Scolopacidae > Limosa > Limosa lapponica. Next base: position 689,878 of record KZ505821.1, on the reverse strand, counting down.
AAAGAATTTCCCTCCCAGACCATTTTTTACTAAACAGAGATTTTCAAAAGCATTTTCTGCTGGGCTGAGCTTTGCTTCCATCAAAATCACTAGTACTCCAGTTTAAATTTGATGGGCAAAGCTAGGCCAAATCCCACCCACGAAGTTTTATTTACTAAATGCAGGGTGCTAACGCTGGTATCTCCACAGACACACAAAATCATAGTTCGTCTGGCGTGTCCCTGGAAAAGTGAATTCAGGGCTTTCTAGCAATACAGATCCTCAAATAAAAGCCTGTTCCAGCTCAGCACAGATTATCTCTTCATACGAATGACTTCTCACCAAATGCTAGTTACAAATTCTTAGGGAAGGGTTTCGATGTTACACTAATGTTCAGGGAACCCAAAAAAAAGAAATCAGAGAAATTAAACACCAACACAAAAAAAAGAACAAAGCCTGCACATGCTTCACATTCTTTTCCGAATCAGCATTCGCTGTTCCCGCGGCAGCCAGCTCAGAAGCTTGGCCTGCAAGTCTCCTTTCCAAAATCTTGGTGAGCCAGGACTATCAGAATTAAGGAAGAGAGATAACACATAAAAATTGAAGTTGGCAAACAAACAAACAAACAAATAAAAGCATAGAGGACTAAACTTATTTCAGCCCAGCAGACCCTATTAACAAGGTACATCTTATCTCTATAGTCTTAATAAAAGCACAAAAAGACAACTTATTCCTTTTCAGTACACACTGAAATCCCTCAAAATAAACTGTGGTTTGGTTGGAGATAGACCTATTGTGGACTACAATTACATACAAAGAAAATGGATATATCTAATGGGAAAGCTTTCTACACTGAACTAAAACGCAATAGCGAAGATCCTTAAGTCTTTTCCACAAAGACAAAAATCTTGCCAAGCTGGAAGTTGATTCTGCAATTTTTAATGTCTTTTAAGATAACTCATTTCATCCCACTACCTCCCACCAACCAGTAAGTCCCCAATTTTTTAAACTAATTACTTAAGGAGACATGTCCCCTTAAAAATAACCCTTTTTTCTCTCCTTTTTCATCTCTCCTATTCACTACTGCTACTACGAGTAACACTTAAGATAGACTTATAGAAAAGTTTAGGTTGGAAGGGACCTTTAACGGTCACCTAGTCCAACCCCCTGAAAGAAGCAGGGACATCTTCAACTAGATCAGGTTGCTCAGAGCCCTGTCTAACCTGACCTTGAATGCTTCCAGCTATGGGGCATCTACCACCTCTCAGGGCAATCTGCACCAGTGTTTCTCCACCCTCATCATAAAAACCTTCTTCCTTATATTTAGTCTGAATCTACCCTCTTTTAGTTTAAAACATTACTCCTTGTCATATCGCAACAGGCCCTGCTAAAGAGTCTGTCCCCATCTTTCTTATAAGCCCCCTTTAGGTACTGGAAGGTGGCTATAGGGTCTCCCTGGAGCCTTCTCTTCTCCAGGCTGAACAACCCCAACTCTCTCAGCCTGTCTTCATAGGAGAGGCGCTCCAGGCCTCTGATCATCTTTGTGGCCCTGCTCTGGACCCACTTGAACAGGTCCATGTCCTTCTTGTACTGAGCTCTAACTGGAAAATAGTAAAGAGGGGGTGAAAATGAAAAATAATTTTTTGGGTGGTGGGGGTATTCCCCTCTAGTTATATTTGCTTTTTCCAAAATCCTGTACAATTAATTGCCAGAGATTTTTTTGCCATAGGCATTTTAATGTGATTGAAGTTGAATACAATAGTATTTTTCATTGTTTCCTATTCTGAAATAATTTAGTTACTTCCTCCGTTTGATATAGGAAGCTCTGGTGCTGCAGTAAGGAAACAAAATGTTTCTTTAATTTTATCGTCAACAAGGGCTGATGTTGAATAGTGCACATGGGAGCAGCTGAGATCAGGGAACCAAGGCATCTGTACAGAGGCATCTGGCAGAGACAGGGCTTACTGATTCTTCACTCACGCTAAGTTGCATAGTACACAATTAGAGTTATTTCCTGATACCCATAACTGAGACACTACAGACCAAGTCCTTGGAAACCTTCTCCTCTCTGACAAAATGTACCCAGGAACCTTCTGATGATCTGTTGACATACCTTATTTCCGATTTGGAAAATTAAAATATGAGTTGGTACAAAATCCTGCAAAGGTTGCTGACCTTTCCAAACAGAAACTATTGGACAACAAAGACAAAAGCGTTTGTAGCTGGATCTAACTAGTTTAGCCAGGTACCCCAAGGAAGCAAGACCCAGGTGCTTACAAGAAGGGGTGTGTATGTATGCATGCCTGTGCACTTGCATACCTATGTGCCCTTTTGCTCTCCATCCTCCCTGTAGTCTTTGAGACTTAGTAACTAACACATTTCACAGAGGAATAAAGCTCTCAGAGATACTGGTCTCCTACAATGTGGTGAAAAAAGGAGTTGGGTAATGAAGAAAGATCTTCCTAGAGTCTCTGCTGAGCGAAAGGTGGTAATATGAGCTCAGCGAGTATCAAATACTAAGCAATCTACACAGGACATCATTCTTGAGGCACAAATTTGAAGAAAAACAAGCCACCACTGTTCATGCAGCTGCTTTTTCCTCTAACTGGTCGTACTCCTGATGGATGGCCTCCCTTTAATTCTGGTGAAAGTGCTCTCACTGACGCATAAATTCACCTCAGCAGCACCAAGTACTTGAGCACTATGAATAGCACGGAGTAGGCTGCAGGTTAGTAGATTGAACAGTGCTACCTGTTCAACAGCTGGCTAAAAACTGTCAGTTTACATGTTACTGATGTAGGAACAGTTTGTTCCGGTGCTACAGCAGATTTTGAAATAACAGTCTTGGCGTGAGGCACAAATGGCAGCAGAACGTGGATTGACTTTTTAAATGTGTCTTTGAAATAGGAACCCAGGCTTTGTTTGGATGCAGAGTCTAACTCACCTGCCCCCCACTCCACAGGAACGCCACTCGACCACATTCCCGCAGAGGGATGGTCATAACCACACACCTCTAGCATGCCTGGTTATGCTATCCAGATGTATTCATCCCTTTTTTCCTGTGCAGAGTATGTGAAGCAGAAAAGGTGGCTCATGTTTGGTACCGATTCTCTCCTTTCCTCTGTAGGCTGTACTCTGTAGCTAAACAAGCAGAGGAATTGTCAGCAACTAATGACTGTCAACCTGGGAGAAAAGGAGAATTGGAAAGCAATTCACGCCTGAGGACACAGGCATAAATTACTCCAGGTAAGCCACATACAGCACATCAGCAACCCTGCAGGATCTCCCTTGGTGCAGCTTCTACCCTGCCACAGCCTGTGGCAAAGGTTCATTTATCCCTTTGTCCCTGCAACTTTCTGAAGCACAAATCTGCCTTCAAGGGCTGTCCCTGGAAAGAGGCCACTTAGGCAACATCCATAGCCCTGGAAGAAATCTTATCATGCGTATTTCCTTTTCTCCTTAAAGTTGAATCTATTATGGGCTTTCATACAGTATCTACTTTCTTCACACTCACGTAATACAGGCTTTTACTGTAAAGAATAAATGCATTAGCAGGGAAAAAGGGAATAATTTCAGCTCTGTATGTTTCCCTATTTACATCCATTTCTTTAAGGACAATATAATATTCCCATTTAAAAGCAACAAGAAAAAGGATTTTCAGTGAACGAGAGTTTCAAGTATAGTACATCAACATTATTACAGAAGCATCCAGGATGCAGGTGGATACAGGTGCAATACTCTGACTAACTGGTTTCAAATGTTTCATTATTAAGCTGATACACCATGATCATGACAAACAAAAGCTTCTGGTCCATTTTACAGGCAAGTAAATAAAGACAAAGAAAAGAGAGCACAGGTCTGTGAGTGCAGGTCTAGACTTCAATGCTATACATACAACAGTGAAACGTGTTTTCCTGAAATGACACACAGTAGTAAAATGTGGCTCTTAATTACAGCTGTGCTATTGCAGACCCACAGATTTTTGACTGTTAAATATTATGTTAAAATGAAACAATACAGCTTTGGGGGAATCATCTCTGTTGACTTTTTTTTTTTCTGCTTAGAGACACTTAGAGAGATAGACGCCTCAAAAGTTTTGCTCTTTTATCATATCAAAGCCACAAGAAACTCAGTGTTTAACATTGATTTTATGGCTTTAAACCACTGGTTTATATTTGTCATGTAAAGCAAACGATTTCATTTTATACTTCTGCAGGTGAGCTAAGAATCAGTCCCAGACTAATATGCAGTTATATTGAGAGTTGATCAACTTGTTCCAGTTTCTCTTTGTTTTTTTTAAGGAAAAGGCAAGAGAGGTTTTTTTTCTTTGGAGCCTGGAAATGGTATTTTTTCACAGAGAATCTTTTTTAATCAAACTTTAGCCACTGTCCTGTTAGAAACCTGCATTTATTTGCAAGCAATGCAAATAGTTCTTCAGCTCGGAGACTATACAATGACACAGCCCCTAGCATCATGGAGTCCTGATGTCAGCTGGATGATACTTTAAGAGAAACAGTAAAAAAACAGCATAGTGAAATCTCAGCCTGAGACGGACAGACATTCTAAGTCTCTATTGCCTTTTTTCTTATTACTCCATTCATTTCATCCAGACTATGTAACTGACTTCGGTCTTAAATGAGGAAGGCCTTTTGGAGGATTTTCACTAAGCTTTCCCTAGCTGCTGGATTAACAGGACGCTCGGGTGCATATTTTTTCCTGTAACACTAAGTATCCTGTCACTTTTAATTCAGACTGACCTATTGCAATAGCATTAGTTCAAATGCAGTTTGTTTGGTGTGAGTGAACACTTTACATTGCCTTTGACAGAAATTTCATTGTAAGTACACTGCAACATTTACCACTACAGAAACAAACAAATCACTGGGGCTACTTCATGTAACAGCAGGGACTTTCAGAAGAACAGGGGGGTTTCATGAACTGGAAGTGGCACTGCAGAAATGGCATTAGCAGAGTGAAGAAAGTTTAATGGAAAATATGGCAGCTCAGGATTAAAGGGCAGACAAAGGTGAAAGTACTTCAATGCAAGCCCCTGCTTTCTGCTCAGCCCATTTTGATTAGGCAAGCCTGAACTCCTTGCAAATACCTGTTGCTCCTTGTCCAGAAAGATACATTAACTTCATTTCCAAATAATTTCCCCACCCCCAAAATGCATGGCTTTCTTCTGTACCCCTAGAGTAGAAAGTACAACTCCTTAGCAACTGTCTCTGGACTTCCTCTCTCTTCAGCTGCATCCAAGGTTATACCAATGCTCTTTCCACAGGGAAAGTTACAACGATGCCACAGTGGCAGACCCCTGCAGAAGATTTTAAGTAACTAATTAGCAATCAAGATAAAAGGAATATGGGCTGACCAGGAAAAGACATTTATGAGTAGTCCTCCCGCTAAATGGAAAGTCTTAAAGCAGACCTTCCCCCCTCCTCCCCCATACTTTACATTTTGCATAATCATCAACAAAACCCCACTTCCACTCCTCTGCTGGCTAGTTCCTCCCTATTGAACATCAATGTTTTCTTCCTGTGGTGTTACAGAAACAGGCTTTCCTACATCCAGCTCTAGCCCCCTCTGCATGTCTCTTAAGCTTCCCTCCAAAAAAACCCTTCTCTTCATGATGTGAAGTTAGGTAGGAGTGCTGGATGTATTTCATCCTCTACAGACTATTCTGTTCCTCTTTTCTTGCCATTAAAAAGAAAAAAAAAAAAGTTTCACTAGGGAAAATTTGATCATATCCTAATTAACTGTCAGTTGCTACTGGAGCTCTTTAGTGGGCCCCAAAGACTGAACCCATTTTTCGCTCCCAGCATGGTTTCCCAGGCTGAGACACCTGAGGAGAGGTGCGACAGGATGCACATATTGCCTGCGACTGCCTATGGTTCCCTTCTCCCACGGGGAGGGAGAAGATTCCAGTCGCCAGGGATGTCAATCAAGTGTTAAATCTGCAATAGCAAAGCATACTTTTAAGCCAGACATCTATTTAATAATGCTTACTCCTTACTCAAAATTGCAGACAAACCTGTCCATAATCAGATAACATGAAAAAGACTGACAGATGGCTGGTGACGTCTGTACCTGCCCCCTTCCCCCAATTCACTGTGGTTTGCAAGTATCTGAGAGAGGCAGCCTCTGAGAAACAGGCATGTTTTGCTTGCACTCCTGGACAGGCTGAACGCTTCACAGTGGTGAGCGTAACCTGCTGGTTAAAGTGAAAAAGCAGTTATCAAAAGAGTTCAGATGCTGTTCCACACAGATCGTTCATGTGTGCCACTCAGCTTGGCTGGTGGTGGTTGTGTAAGTTTGGGGAATTTTTTGTAATGCTACTGAAAACCCCATATTTTTATTTTTTTCTGGGTTCATGAGTAAAGAAGGTTCTGCAATGGAAATTACTTATCTTTGACAATATTGCTGGAATTATACTGAAATTACCAAACCAAATAAAATCCCTACAAGTCTTACCCCACTTTCAAAAACCAGAAAACATACTGATGTTTATAGATGTTCTCAAGGAATTGTTTTCCATTAAACTCATACTGGTACACCACACATGAATAAAGCCTGATGCTTACAACTTGTGTCTGTCATGCACTCCATCTGATTTGTTCAAGTGGCCATGTTAGACCAGTACTGCACCTGAGCTAGTGAGGTTATTAATTGGTAACAAATAAAGCACACTATTTAAAACACTTTTTGACTAATGTAAACCCAGATAAGTCTGAGTTGGCAGATTTACTAGCTCCCAATATTATATTATGACCCAAAGAATGATTAGCCAGGACCCTTGACAGGCTGAAGATATTTGAGCTGATATGGCAGCCTTTTTCTGCTTCTATGAGAGATGACTTCAGGTGTGTGGGTGTTTGGTTAGTGCTTGTGTAAATTGTTAGACTAATAGCCCTGAAATATGAAACTTTACCTTCAAAACTGAGGACAGACTAGGTCTTTCCTATAATGCTGTACCATGCCTTGAACAAGGCTTGGGGGCTTATTGATAACAGCATGACAGGAGAGTGACTTGGTGCCTATTCACCAAGGAGATAGCTAAGAAGATATTTCTTTGCAATGTAGAAGGTATAAAAATACCTGGGACACACTTCACATATTTGGCATGTTTATGTTGAGTACAAAATTGGTTATTTTTAAAATAACTTACAAAGTTTTGATGCTGCACACCTATATTTGCTTTACATTTTACTTCATCCTCAAGAATTAGGAATCCCTATAGGGATAGCTTAGTGAAAACACCGGGGAGAAAAAGCACAAAGCAAACTAAAGTCAATTTTCCAAATTCACATTTGATCAATAGCCTAATACAGAAAAGTGTAAATTAATTGATTAACTAATCAGAGTATCCCAAGGAAAGGGAAATTTGACAGTTTGCAGAAATGGAGAATAAAAGAGGGACATAAGCAAAACCAAGAAGACAAAAGGGCCTTGAAATTTTCAGTAAGCGCCTGAATTTTATGAGCCATCCTCAAACCTAAGAAGCATGTGTTACTCAACCATAAGTAACAGGACTGCAGCTGAGCTCTCAACAGAATGTAATAGAAAGAGAGACGTAGCACGGACAGAGGGCATTAATGTTTATTTTCTTTTATTATTCCCTGCTTTCTTGAATTCTTATTAGGAAATTAATAAACACATATGGTTTGCAGAACAAATCCGCGCACTAGGAACTTTCCAGAGTACTTTTTTTTTATTTTTTATTACTAGTGGTAATTATGCCTACAGGTGAAGTAACAGCTGAGTGACTCAAGCTACCCTGCTGTTTAATTTAATCAAAGAAGTCCTGAATCCTTTAACAAGACCTTTAGAAAAAGGACAAAGATAATTTCACTTATTATTGGGTTACAATGAATACAAAAAATTTATTTTGTAACACCTAATGTATCCTAAAAGTATATGAGGAGAGAAAGACAAAAGGAGAGGAAATCAATAAAAGCACTTGAAGGCACGTTGATTTTTTTTTTCCCCTGAAATTTTATGGCATGTTCTTAAATCACTGCCATAATCTAAGGGGCTTATACATGCTACAAATTAGTCAAGACAATTTTGTGTTAAATTCATAAATTGTGAATTTAACAGAAAGAGCATTTGACTGCTGCTTGTCTCTAGAGCACATAATAAACATCTGAATGAGGCAAAACCCTACTTACCAACACTAAATCTTAGGAAGCTGGGCTGTGATTTCATTATTTCTGCTGTTCCAAAGCCTGCAGCTTGCAGAAAAAACTCTTGCAGAACTTGGGAATCAGAAGCATCAAGAAAGATCTATCGATCTTCAGAGTCTTCTTTGATGTCCCAAAGTATGGGAAATTTGAGACTACGCAATAATTCAAGAGGTTAGACCAAATGAGGTATTTAATAAAGCTCTGGTAAATTTCAAGCACCTTACTTTTTCAGTACTGGTGCTCCTGATGATAATAGTGTAGAATAAACACTGGCTTACTGATTAGACAACTCAGTGCTACTACTGGGTTCTTCAATTCATGAAAATATTGAGAGTTAACATATCAGCACCACTGTAAGAACCGGAGTTGCAATGCCCACTGCCTATAACGTGTCTCTTCACTGTTTGATTTCTACCCCTCTCAACTTAAGGTTAATAAAGAAAAAGACAAACAAAAACAGTCTTTAGCCTGTCTCTTGCAGTGAGCAGCAAATAGCAATAGTCTTCACAACCCCCAAAAATCTTCTGACATGACTCACAACTCTTGATTACAGAGGAGCCTGAGGGACTCCTCAGTTTCCGGCAGCATGGCCTATCTCACTCAGCATAAGTGTGGTCACTACTCCTCACACTGACTATTTTAGCCATGGTGGAGGAGTTACACTGCCTATGTGTAGCCCACAAAATAAACCCTCTGCCTTGGTGCTTGGTCGCCCAATAGCTCAGGTGCATGGCACATGGCTCTGGTTCCCTCACCACCCAAACCTGAGCTCAGCAGGGCTCCTTCCCCAACTGCATCTGGGTTTTTTGAGAGGCATGACAGAAAGGTAAAGGCCTGCAGTCAGACAGCACGTCAGTGGCAAATGTAGGAACAGAATACTTTTCTATCCAAAACACCCTTCTTTCAGAGTCCAGCCCAAGCCAGAAACTCAAAGAATTAACATATGCAGCAACCTTTCACTTCAAGAGCTCATCTGTAGAAATTTCTGTTCTATTAAAGGCTAATTAAGGTCAAGCATACCACACTCTATATAGCATGATTTGTTACGTCAGGCACTCTCTGGAGGAGCAGGATTGGTTTCCACAGGACACTTGCCAGTATTTTTTTTCAGACTACTTTCAGAAGTCTCAAGCAATATGGGGTTTTAGTAGTTCTTGCCACCTGAAAACTCTACCTTGATTTTTGGCTTAAATGTATCGCCACTTAAGTTTTATATCCCCATGCCTCTTGATCATGCTTGAGTGCATCAAATTATATTTCTTTCATTCCTGGATGTTTGCACATTTCAAACATTTATAGCCTGTTATAACATCATTTCTCCTTAGTTTTTACCTGGTGATACATTGGATTATTGAATCATTCCAATATTTTGTCTGAGTTCTTTCCCTCCAATCTCAATATTTGCTGCTCCCTACTGAACTCCTCCCAGTTTGTTCCTCTCTTTGGTAACACAGTGCCCCAAATGAATTCAGCAGGCAAAATTCAACACTCAATGTACAATATGCAACTGATTTGCTACATTTTCCTTTGTATCCCCCCCTCTCCCCCCCTTACCCCTCCCTTACTTTTACACCCTGCTTAAGATCAGGGCCCTTTTTTGGCCTCTCAATAAAATAACCAGGTGCATTTATCATCCAATCTAACCCTTGATACACTAAACATTGAACGTGCTGAGCTCCCAGGAAACATAAAGAAATCTGGCCCTGCATTTACATGCCCATGGATAAAACTGGACTCTTTTGCAAAATCCACACCACCATAGCACTGTTGGAAACAATCTGAGACTCAGTGCCTGTTTCCTCCTTTGCTCTGAGAGCAAAGATGGGGATGACATTTCTTAAGTGCTATGAATAACCCACATATAAAGACAGGAGCACAAAGGAAGCTAGGATATACTGCTCTTTCATTATCAGGTGAGAATAAAGTGACAGTGTTGGCCAGGAAGGGACAGGATTGTGGGGCACATTGCCCCTTCTCCCTTCCTGTGAAGTGACAGCTCCCCAGCCTGGACCTCCTCCTGCCTGCCACCCCAGGGAGGAAGGCTGCTCCCTAGTTCTTCCCTGAAGGGGAAAAGGGTGGGATTTCAACATGGGTAAGTCACTCCCTCCTGGCACAAAGTAAAACTTTGAGGCCACACAGGCTAAGTGCACAGGGAAATAGTGTCTGCTCTATTTCTGCAGACAGAAAATGTATACTTCAGGAATAAAAATATACAGCTAACATTTATAAGCAAGCTGTTAAACAAAAGCTGGGGGTCTCCTGCTTCCCCATGTTCCTGCTAGACAAGAGGCGCCTGGAAGAGACTGGAATGAGGAGAAAATAACTTTCATGGCACACTCCCTGCCTACACCTCTCTTGTGGGACAGATCAAGCACCCCAACAAGCCCAGCCCCATGGCAGCACTTTCTGGAGGAGTCTGGTCACCAGAGATGAAGACTGGGTCACCATCTGGCATTGTGGCAGGAGGCTGAGCAATGGGGACCTGTGTCTTGCCACCTGCCTACCAGCCTCTGCTCCTGGGAAGAGCCTGAATGGAATCCTTCTCCAGCTCTGTCCCAAGATGGGACAAAATTCTCCAACCCCAAGTATCACCACATTAAATTAAGTGTACTGGTTTTACTCTCTGAAGCACTGGGATAGGCCTGCCCAGTTCAGGTGCCTGCTGCTGCAGCAGCTGCGTTTCACGAGTGTCCAAAATGAAGCTTTCCATAACTGCTTGCTCTGGCTTGAGTCTGCATATCCTTTATCACACTCCTTTTAAAATGCTGGTATTTTCCAAAGGAAAACAAAACATCCTGTGCTATCTGGAATTTTCCATGGTTACAGTTTGCCCAGAGGTGACTTGTCCCTCCAAGGAAACTCAGCATTATGTAATTAACTTTTTTTTTTTAAAAAAATTCTGTTGTTTGTATCTAAAGAGGCAGGCAGATAAATGGAGAGACAAATAAATGAAAGAATAGCCTGAGATTTTTATCAGACTGCAGAGCCAGGATGACTCAATGATCAAGACAACTGCTCTGGAAAGTTTTAGACTTTTGTTAATTGAAGATTGTTGAAATTCCAGGATGATGGGGGGTCATCCTTGAATCCTTCTCACGGAGGAAAATGTAATTTTAAGAGAGGGGTGTGACTGGAAATACCTAAAGGGAATGCCAGTTTTATTTTTGAGATCGTGTCAAATTGTGCTTTCATGAAAAGCTAAATGTTCAAGTAACTGCCTGAGGTTATGTTTTTGTCAGCATTTAGAAAAATGCACAAATATTAGTAGTTTAAAAATCCACAACTTTGAATCCCACTGTTAATGCTTAAATAAACAATTTAGTTGTAACCACTATCATCTGGATTGCCACTTTTCTGAACATTTGTGTCCCTAAGCCCCATGCACCTTTTTTTGAAAGTGTGTTTACTCCTCCCAGAAGCAGCTCTAAACTCACTCTTCTCACTGCTCTGTAATATAAGTATTGGGCATCAAATATTTTTTGGTGTTATTGTATAATTCTTGCACACACAGATACTGTAATAGTATAATTTCTAAACAATATGATTACTCACACTGAACCTATATGCACACACAGTCTGCAAAAGACTCAGGGGTCTGGTTCAGCAAGAGGAACAAGACCGTCCTGTCATAAGTGTATTTTTATTGCGAGGTAGTTTGTGTGCAGACAATTTAATTACTTGCTTGAGCAATAAAATTCTGACAACAGTAAAGGCTGGCCAACCTACCCATTTCTCACCTGATTAACCTGCTGAAACTCAAGACACCTGTTCCAAACTAACAGATTTTTATAGAATGAGTGTCAGAGGACTTGACATTTTGCTACCATCCTGGCATCATATTTCATTTAAGACAATCCCCCCCCCTGCCAAATGCCTTTCATTCTGTGTGACAGATACATTTGCCTGGAGCTGTTACCAGGAAGAATGCAGAACAACTTGTGAAAAGACAGAATATTTTTTTAAAAAGATATAATCTCAAGGAGGAAAAAAAAAAAAGTATAGAAGTATACTGATCATCCATGTCCAGAGGCTAAAAGGCTAAATCCTTTTGTTATTGATCCACTTAGGTTAGGAATTCAGGAGATACATGTGTGTCTTTGCATGTCTGCGCTCTGCTGGTTTGTACAGTGTTTCTTCTGGGACACAGATGAAAAGCTAAATTCAAGGGCCTGTCCTAAATTAATCTTTTATTCTTAATATTGCAGATACCCATGAGTTGGAAGATGCCAAAGCATCTTCCAAGGCATTGCATTACATCCTATCAAGGCAAAATATTACTCAAATCTGGAGGAAAGAACTGTTGCTTTATCTTTGTTGTTTGAAAAATATTACAAGCCTTGTGTCATGGGATTTAGAGCATCAACCCATCTGCTCTGGTGGTTCAACTCACTTATCTATTGAGATCAAATTCTTAGCTGAGGGAATTTCAAATAAAATTAACCTCCTGTTTCTCTGGTATAGGAGTTGGGGATCACTTTTCTCCCCTACAGCCTGGGAGAACTCATAATGTGAGTTATCTTTCAGGGCTTGCTCTGTGCTGCCTATGAAGTAACATTGGAATGGCAGGAAGACTTCTGCACAAGCCCTTCAGTCGTACTGTCCCAGCAGCAGATTTGCTATAAATAAAGGGACTTTCTGAATTACAAAGGAGCAGCAGTTTATTCTATTACATTAAGAATTCAAAGTAAATACTTTAATAAAATAATCCTTATTTATAGTTGAGCTGTTGATTATCTCTGAGTCTGGAAGCAACAGGTACTATTTACAAGAAATCGTGAAGAGTTCAGGACGAAAGAGAACATAATGAAACAACCTGGCCCAAGACAAGACACTCTGCACTTACCACCAAAGTCACATTTTTACTATGGCCATCCTTGGACTTTTTGATGCCATCACATGCCCTAATTGCCCTAATTCCCATCTGATGCTACTACACAACTCACATTTTCAAGAACAGATTTGGCCTTCAGTCACAAACCCTCTTCAAGCAAAGCCAGTACTCTGACACAATCGCTGGCTGGTATCAGTGGAAATTAAAATAAACCCAGTATCCAAGATGGAAAAATGTTCTGTTGTCCAGCACCAGTATGCTGAAGCACCCATTCCTTGTGTAAAACACAATTAACACTGCATATGAATGAGTCACTGAATGATTTCAGCTCTCTGAAGGAAACACTGTTGCCCACTTTTTCCTTCAGATGTTCCACATTCCCCCCAAATACACCTAAGATTACAGTACGTATTAAGTCTTGTCCCTAAGGGTCAGTATAGCATATCAACAGAAGAAATACAGCTTATTACCAACTTTCTGCATGCATCATTTGCAATTCTGTTCCATGGGCACTTACTGACCGAACTGATCTCAATAATAAATACATAAAATATATATTCCTAGAAGACTATTATATGGAATGACATAGGATGTAATACCCTGTAGCCATAGAGAAATGATGACTTTAAGTGAATTAAACCAGTGCTGCTTGTGTGGTGACAGGAGGATACTGACTTTTTTTTTTTAAAAAAATATCTGTAATGAAAGCTAAGCTGTTATTATATGTAAAGCAGCTGCAGAGAAAGTGATAGCATTAAAGGCATTAGAACAAAGATTATCTGTTCTCTGTAATTAAATCCTTTTCCCTGCTTTATACCAGATGACTCCTCAGGTCACATGAGCCTGATTCAAGCATCATTCTTGAAACTAGCCTGATGAGGTTGGAGACAGTCACTGGAAACCCCTCAACCTACAGGGATTTAATTGTTCTGTGCTTTCCATCCTGCTTTCTCTCTGTGGGAGTGGAGAGCTGTAACATTGATCCTGAAAGTATCTGGGAACAGGCTGGTCTTTGCACAGCTTCCACTTCCGGCATACCTTTTGACAGTGAGCTCTCATACTTTTGAGACGACAACACATAAATATCACTTCCTTGCCAGAGCAGGCAGATTATTCATATCCTAGTTCCAATAGCTGTATGACAAAATACTATCTCGTTGTCACTGAAGGGGGAATATCCGTCTCCTAGAAAGTGAGTGCAGTGCCAGGCTATTCTCTGCATGGGTTGGGGGACAGAGGAGTGTGTAAGTGCATCCGTGGCAAACACTGACACCCATCACTAGCCTTTTTATCAGCCTGTAACTCTGTCCAGGCTATGGGATTAGCTCCACATTCTCTGATTCATTTTACCTCCTCATCTGACATCAGCTTAGCTTACCCAATACTCTTCCATTAGAAGCAGCCACACAGGTTTAAAAACAAATAAAGGTTTTGCATGATCCAGGTAGAGGGGAAGAGGGACTGCTGATAGTTCAAACTGTGATTGAAGAAAGAAAAAAAAAAAACAACAAACTACTGCTGTTCAGTGGTTTATAGAGCTGCTGATTTCAGCCTAGTCACAAGGGGAAAAATCTATTTACACGGATGCCCTCAGCCTGGTAAGCGGGTCTCAACACTTGCAGAGCAGGAAGGCTGAACTTACCTTTCCTCCTTCTAGGATCCCCTTGGGTTAGAGCTGAAGGTGGAAAGAAGAGAATGATGGAGTCAGACCTGAATTGTACCAGCCAGAAAATTGAAGGCTGACCCAGGCCACAGTCCTTCCACTCCAACCATTCTCCTGGAAGACGAAGTAGCCTCCTTCTAGTGCAGTGTTAAGGAAAGCAAGGCCTGACATTTGCAATCTGTTTCCCTTTATAATCACAATCATTTTACAGATTGCAAGGCAAGGTTGTCCCTTCTTAGCACTGAAAGAAGAAAGAAAAAATAGAGGAAGTTTGACTTGGGACACACAATAGTTTTAGGAAATTCAGATATGAAATCCCTCTCTTTTATGCAGACAAAACAGGAGCATAAATGAACCAGCTCTGCTGGAGCTAAGACTGGAGGAAAGCCCGGAGCCTTTGTAATTCATCAAGGAGCCATGTAGTGCTAGCAGTGAGAAGGCACAGATAATGGAAGAACCCCAGTTGTCCAATGAAGCCCAGTGTCATCTGTGGCATGAAGCCAGGCTGGACTGGAAGCAGGCAAGCATGTGCTAGTCCTTGCAATTCAGCTGAAGTTCAACCTCTGCTCCCTGCTCTCATTTTCCCTGACTTGGCCTCCACAGTTGCTCCTTCTGCCACCACCTCCAACCATATTCTGGAGGGACATAGTGACCTCCCCAGGTGATTATCACTTCATCCAGTGATGAGTGGTGTTCCTCAGGGGTCAGTACTGAGACCAGTGCTGTTCACCATCTTTGTCAGCAAGGTGGGCAGTGGGACTGAGCGGACCCTCAGCAAGTTTGCCGACGACACTAAGCTGTGTGGTGCAGTTGACACACTGGAGGGAAGAGATGCCATCCAGAGCGTCCTGGACAGGCTTGAGAGGTGGGCCCGTGCAAACTTCATGAAGCTAAACCAAGCCAAATACAAGGTCCTGCACACGGTCAGGGCAATCCAAAGCACAAATACAGGTTGGGCAGAGAATGGATTGAAAGCAGCCCTGAGGAGAAGGACTTGGGGGTGTCGGCTGATGAGAAGATCAACGCGAGCTGGCAGGAGCACTTCTCTGATGCAGGCAGGCTGAGAGAGTTGGAGTTGTTCAGCCTGGAGAAGAGAAGGCTCCTGGGAGACCCTATAGCAGCCTTCCAGTACCTGAAAGGGGCCTACAGGAGAGATGGGGAGGAACTCTTTGTCAGGGAGTGCAGCAATAAGATGAGGAGTAACAGTTTTAAACAGAAAGAGGGTAGATTCAGATTAGATATTAGGAAGAAATTCTTTACTGTGAGGGTGG
>KZ505821.1:432243-673836 GCA_002844005.1 Limosa lapponica baueri | reverse complement strand
AGTAGGAGGTGTCTCTGCCCATGGCAGGGGACTGGAATAAGATGATCTTTAAATTCCTTTTCAACTCTAACCATCCTATGATTCTATGAACTTTTCGTGCTTACAAAGGCTTTCAAACTTGTTTTCTTTTGAGGAGGCATTAAATGGTTGAAGGACAAAAGGGACCTTGATATAAGCAAGTTTGAAAGTGCCAGAGAAGTGTTTTTATCAATATGAATAAACTTAATGCTTTATAGACAGTAGTCCAGTTAACCCAATGTTAAAACAGACATTTAAAACTAAACAAGAATGTTACTCAGACATGCAGTAGAAGTTATTTTATATTTTCTGCCACAAACCACCTCCCATAGTTATTAAGTGTTCAGTTTCCTATCCTGCTAGGTTTCTGGTGATACACATTTTCCTCTGCCTCCCTTGCCAGCTCACCCACTACCCTCCAATCTCCTGTGCTCTGCCTTGTGTTTTTCCATGGGAAAGATATTTCTGGCATATGACACACTTCTACAGTTTCTCTGTCCCCACTCACAGCATTGTGCTCTGTCTTCAGTAGTACCCTACCCTCTCTCTCTTCCTGGTGTTTTTCCTCTTCATTTGTCATTGATGTTTTCCTTTTCCTTTGTGTGGTTTAGGCTCCTCTTTTTATTTTCCCCACACGTGCTTTCATTTTCCTTCTATTGTGATTAAGATTTCATTTTAATGCAAATTTCAAAGCAAAATATTGTTATTCCCAAATGCTACATACACACTCATATTTAAACAAGACAGAAACACTTCTCATCCCTTACCTTTTGTTCTAGGTTTTCCCACCTTGCTATGATGGTTTCTTTCTTCCTCCGGATTAATCTCTCATTTAATTCTTTGATGCTCTTTTCTTTTGATGCTCTTTTCTTTAATAGCACAATTGTTTTTCTTTGATGGTACGTTAAATTTCTTTTCTTTATCAGTACTTAAAGTTTGATTGATGTTGGAATTCTTTTGTCACCATTTTCTTTGAGTGCCTCATTTATTCTTTCCCACTCTTGGTGTGCTATTTTATTCCATCACCATTTTTAGGAATACCTCTCAAAGATAATACTAATGGAGGCCACTTCTTCTCAGAGGGCAAAATACTACCAAGTTCTTCATATGTGCAAACACTAAAACTAGTAATAATGCACACCTGCAAGATATATAATATAAGATTTTTTTTTTTTGACTCAAGGTACTTCTAGGGTCCAGGCTGTCACTAGTTTACACCTTAAATATGCAAACAAAGAGAAAAGCAGGTGTTAAACATTGCACGTTAGAGCTACGTAACAGTGTGAAGGCAGAAGTTCTACTCTTCCCTCAGCCAGGCCATAGCTGAAGCTAAGTAGAACATTACAGGTCCTCTTTCTAACAGTCTATAGGTCTGTACTCAATTCATTGAAAAATTATGTTTGTGACCTTTCATTCTGGCATGAACAGCCAGCAAACTCCATTTTCTATGAAGTATTGTCAAACATGGATGTTTTATCAACTTAACTCTGAAAATTTGAAACCAGAAGCTCTGGAATTTTAATAACACCCTGATAAATATTGAGATGGGTAAGATTACAGTTTTTCTTATTCAACGACAACCTGGGACCTGATCTTGCATTTGCTGAAGTATGTGATTAACTCTAGGTAGGAAGTGAAGTTACAAGACCTACAAAAAGTGGTTTCTATAGAAGAAAGAGGGTATGGAAGATTTAAACTAATAGTTCTGCTCTTGATAGTAATTGCTCCAGGCCTAGCAATTCCTCACAGACGATTCAATTAAATGTTGACAGAAACACAAATAGAGCTCACACAGTCTTCTAGTTCTTGCAGCGTTGCACTGATGTCATCTTGTCTGGAAGTTACTGCAAAAGGCTATTCTTACTGAACACATAACTAATAAATAACACCAAAGTGTCCAAAGCAAATAAAAAAACAATAACCCTATGTTTCAAAACTTGAGTTTCCCAACCTCAAGAACTGACCTTGTTGTACCTGGCAGTCTCATACTGGATAATGTATATCTATGCATTCCAAACATTTGATGGGTTTTGCATTTCTGCCTTTTGGGTTTATGCTTGCACTCCTGAACAGCCTCTGATGACAACTGATGTTGAATGCATTTATTGTGGTGGCAAAATTTAGCAGCAATGAATCACCTGGACTGGATTTTTTTCAGTTTATAACTAGTTTATTTGCTCTAGACTCCTGTTATTGCACAGATATTTGCCTTTCTGAATTTAGTCTTGTCAATGAATATCATTCAGTTACCACTTGTCTTTCCTGACTTAATGATAGAGTATTACATATATGTATATAAAACATCAAGCATAGTTTTTAAATGCCAGTGTTTTTAATGGCAATAATTGTTTGCAAAGCAAAGCAAAGCAAAACAGCATTGCAAAGATATACAGATAGTCATGTAGGGAGATCAAGTATTATAATTTATAATAAATTGACACAGCATGAAATTTGGGCTAGTTTTAAGTTCATAATAAAAAATTCCAAAGCATGTATACCAATAATTAAAAATAAGACAGACTGAAAACTTACAAACTGCACTAGGACAGAGGAAAAATTGAAAGTATTTCTTGCAATATTAATAGCAAGCAACTTAAGGAAATATTTCAATCACCTAAAAACTGAGCCTTATAGAATGAGCTTAAGCTTAAAAAAATATCAAAATCTGTTAACATATGGAAGTGCCCACTTAAGCCTCTCAAACAGCTTTCACTGACTGCCAGTGATATAGTTGCAAGACAGTATTCAATAACCTTCTGACACAATTAATGTGTGTTTATCACTTCAAACTAGGAAAATATGCCTTTCAGACACTCATTAAAAGTATACTCAGATGCATAGCATCACTACACAGCAAAATCTGTGTGTGGGCACAGTAATTGTTCATTGGCCAATTGTGCTGGATATGTGTGATGTAAAATAACTGGTAACAGGCAAGTTAAGCATTTATACACAAAGCAGTTAAAATGTTTTAAAACATAAGAAATCCATGCCCTTCACTCCTTAAGTTCTGGGGCCAAACTGATTACTACCCATGATGTATTTGTGACTGACTCCGATACCAGTTATTAGTGCTTGGCAGACATGTATAGAAATAGGCAAATCCTTGCCTATCAAAACATGGGGGTTTTTTTCTGCTTGCGTCATAAATTTTCATATGAATACCCTGTTGAAGCTTTACCGCAAGATTCTGCAGTATCACAAAAATATTTAATGAACCAAACTCCAGCAAGTGCTGGCCATAAAAACAACTCAAATAGTATCCCACAATTCAAGCAAGCGAAAATAGTGGTATTATAATGGCTTTATTTGGTCTAAACTTCACTAAAATTTCTTGATGTACTCTGCAATCCAGCCATTTCTTGGATTTCTTTGAAACCTGTCCTCAGATCAACCCTTTCTCATTACCTGAAGCTTTTTTACACTCTTTCTTTCATAACTAAAACTGTATCTAGCTATGCTTACCCTTCCCAATGTTTCATTTGCTTAAAAAAAAAAGTACTAGCAATCCAAGCTGGCTTTATTTTTGTATCTCTCAGCAAGTTCTAATAAAGTAAATTGAGCAATATTCTCAGTTTATTGTATTGATAAACAGACTGTAAAGTGTTTTATGATATGGTACTTCTCCTATGAAAGACACTAGACTAACATAAATTGCAATTGTAACTGTAAAGTACTAAAATATATTTCCCCTCTAGGGCTCTATAGTATATTTGGCTGGAAAAAAATAAAATAAAATAAAATAAAATAGACTTGTTTATTGTGTATATTTTTGTAGTGTAACTAAATGTCTCTACAGTTTCCACACAGAAACAAAGTCCTCTTCCTCTGCTCAAAGCAGTCTAAAGGCCCACAAATAACTTTACAGAACTGCCTTGTTCCAAACTGGAGGCGAAAAAGTATTTTCTTTTTCACTTTCTCCAAACTGTTTCCAGAGGAATGGCTCTCTCAGCACTCACCGCCCTGTCATTTCCAGGCCATGCTAATAGTCATTACTAAAAAACAAGCATCAGACTCTTGAGTCAATCTTTCCCACCGTCCCAGTGACACTGTCTCACTGTAATCTGGACCAATGAAAAAATTTCCATTCTCCACCCACACTGGTGTCAAGTGGATTCTTTATGGTGATTACTTTGGCTCTCATCCAAAGCGAGTATCGAGTAAGAAGGTATATTCCCCCCAGGATTAGGATTTGTTGGTGTGGCAACTCCTGTACCCTAAGGGACGAAAAACCATCGCAGTGGCTTTGCCCCCTACTAGTGGTGGCTGGAGGCAGCTATCCAGACTGGTGAAGACATAAAGGTGCTCTGCCTTTCTGTTGGGGCACACCAGCCCAGGCACAGGTCCCACAGCCCCAGCTCATGCCAATGCAATTGCAGATCTGCAACAGTGAAACTGAGGACAAACTCAGTACTTGGTGGTTTTATTGGAGAAAAATAGAAATGTTCAGTGTGCTAATGTAGCTACAGACTCCAGACAGGTCTCTCTTCACACATAGCAGCTACATTTTGAAGCCCAGCTCTTCAAAGACTCCAGGACCTACTGAACCTACTCTGGTCCCTCTTACAGTGTTCACCAGCACTAAAATGACAGAAGTATCTAGAACTACTGAAGGGTGGCAACAGGGAAGAATGTGAGTCAAAGCAGTATCCAGACGCAAGGGTAGCAGTCTTTGTTCAGTAAATACAATCCCTCCAGTTTCATACCTCCTTGCTTTAATAGCACTTCCCACCCAGATTTCCCATTAAGAAGGAAGCGCTAATGGAGCTGTTGTAATCCTTTGTCAGACAAAAAAAGCAGCATTTAAAATAATGGATAACTGAAGGAAAGAATACTCACAGAAAAGTCAGAGGACAGGTAATGGATCTTTGAAATAAAAGCAGAGGTGAGATACTTAAAAAATTAACCTTCTCCTCTCTTTTGGTCTTGCTTTAATAAAATGGTGATAAATCCATTACCCTTTTTAAGGTTCAGAGCAGCTGCATAATGAATCTGTTGCAATACACAGGAAAGTGCAAATTCGCCATTGCACTTCAACAGCCTGTGCTCCACTCTGAATGAGATGGAGGATTATACAAGCACAAAAACACTCCCTGGAGTAGCTGAATGGAGCTGGTAAAATTAAGGCTGAAACAGTCACAGTTAACTCCTGATACATGCTTAAGCACACAATGTTAAGCCCTTCTTTTGACACAGACTTTCATAAGGTTTGATTGTCCTTACAGAAAATTTCAGATGGGACTTCTCTCAGTCTCAACTCTACAGCTTGCATAAAAAAGGAAAAAAAAAACTTCTCCCTAGCCACATATGAAGGATCTGCTTGCTTCCCTGTGGCTCCTTCTAGACCCTTAATCTCTCTCTTATAATTCAGGATTAATTTTGATGTTTGGAACAGTAGCATTTCCTAAATCTCTCTTGAGCAGTGGTCTATCTTGGATTTGAACCTGCCATTTTAATTTGAAAACATGATTGTATCATGGGCATTCTCCAATTCTTACTCTTGCCCAAGCCTTCCTTAATGTTTGTCAACCATTTCTTTTTCTTTTTCCGTGAGCATCTTATAACAGACAAAAACTTCATCATCCAAATATAGCATAAAATGAGTATTTTGCATGGTCTCATTGATTCATTCTTCAACCAGAGAATCATACTTAATGGTTTGGGCACCCATGAGGTAGAATTTGTCTCACATTTGTATCTCTTTGTACCCATTATTACACTATATTGGCTCAAAACAGCCAACCTCTTTTATGCTGGGCTTTCTGAAGAGGTCATGTTTTATGATAAAGCAAAGCATGATAAGAACACAGAATTTAAGACTTGCAAAGCTGATCCTACACCTCTGTGATAAAGCTGGAATAGCAGCAGAAATATCAGCAGTACCGAATGCTTTTTTCTCCCAAACTCTGGGCAACATTTCAAGAAGAGGAAGAAAAACCCCATAACAAACAAAAGCAAGCACATATCACAAAAGCGTACAAAATCTCAGACAATGACAGAATTCAGTCTTAAATAATTAATACATAACTGGTTTAAGCCGTAAGTTGGTCCAGAGCAGCAGAGTCCCCCTTGCTGGGCACGTGGGCCACCTGTGCTGAAGGTGCCTTTGGGCAACACCCAGCATTTGACAAATAGGACCTCTCACCACTAGCCTGAAGGAAGGAAGAACAGGTACTTGAGTTGACACATTTCTTCAGCATCCTAGCAGTAACTAGTGTGTGCACTAGGTTTTGCACTCTACGGAACCCCAGTGAGTGGGAAAAAAAAAATAGCAGGCAGATCTCTAGACAAGCCCACTTTTGTTCTTCCTCACATACACACATTTAAGGGAGAATGAAAGGAGGAAAGATACCCTCTCACAATATGTTTTGTGATAGCCCCTGGTATGATTAGAATTCATCTACGTTCTTACTCAATTAAGATGGTATTATATTGCAGACCTCCTCAAAGAATTTTTTTTTTTTCCTTTAAGTGTGTTTTCCTTTAAGATTTCATAATAAATCTGTTGGGTAGTGCACACAACATTTGCTCCCTAAAGATTGCCTCCAGACTGCAGAGCAGTGCCTTTTATAATGCACATCCTTCTAGTTGGGTGTTTTCTTTTTATCCTGGGATGTGTTCTGAGTGGTTCTGATGTTTCTTCTCTACAGTCATGATAGAGGACACATCAAACTTTAATCTAAGCAGCTTGTATGTGGGAAACAAACACACACCCCCAAAGGAGACCTTATGTATACTTTTTAGATGTGAAGACTTCCTTCCTATCACCATTTCATCAGTTGAAATATGCTACAGTCCAAAAGCAAGCAGGTAGGACATCTACACCAAGCTGAAGGACCATGTGGTTCCTCTGTACACAGCAGAACTAATGAAGTCTGCCCTCTGTGTAGATTCCCAGGTGTCTAATAAAAGATGAGTTTTTTAGTTGACTCCTCAGAGGGAGACCCTAATAGGATCTCTCTGCTCTTCCTGGTCACCTATTTGCATAGAGTTTACAAGATACTCTGAGGCCATTTCTATCCTCTGAAACTGAATTGAATTTTGCCACTGGCTCTGCAGGTTGCTTGAAGGGGAGAAGAAGACAAAAGCACAACTGACTGTGCTTATTCCCTTGAAGACCAGGCTAAAAATCCTACTTATGTGGGTGGAGGGAAGGTGACACACATGAGGGGGTGAGAAACATCAACAAACAAGGAAAAAACAAGCATCAGGACAAAGCAGAGAGGAACCAGAAAGCCAGTAAACCACACAACCACCAAACCTTTCTTGAGAAGTCTGTTAGTCCTTGACGTCCAAATTCCACTTTACAGTATAAACTTGAGTAATCAATGTTTCTCCAGGTAGGCATGAAAATACAAACGTAGCCTTTTTTCTTCAGAATATAAATAACATACTTAAGTCTGAGGAAACAAGGAATTATTTATCAATAACTAAGGGATCACATGCCTTCATTTAGTGACTTTATTGATAGTTTTCTCATTAGGAATAATTCTAAATTATTACCCTATGCATACAGCTGTAGGACAATTCTGCCACATTCTACCAGGGATTGGTGCCTTCTCCTTCCACCCTTTACTATTGGAGGTAAAACAGCTATTCAGTCAGGAAACACTTCAGCAAAAGGCATACATTACTTTTCTGATGTTTGCTCACAGCCCAACACAGCTTGCATGTTGCCAGTATTGCTGTAGCTTCTGGGGAAAAGGTGTGGAAAGGAAGAGGGTGAGCATCTGCAGAAGGAAGGAGAAGAAAGGGTTCCAAACAGGGACACTGTTACAGGTTCCAGCCTATGATTTTTCCTTTTCTGCCTTGGCCCTGCCCTTGCAAAAAGAGAGGGTTTAGCACAGGTTAGTGAACAGCTCCTGAGTGAGGTGGCCTGAGCGGCTTGAATAAAAATTCCCAAAGGCAATTTGTTCAGTGTGACTTTAGGTCTGACCACAGCACCCTGCATCTGTAGCATCTGGACTCCAGATTAGCAAGCTCTTTATATGTGCTGCTATTCTGGTGCTTTCAGTGGGAAACTACTGAAAGATGAAGTTAGGAATGTGTTTCAATGCTTGCATCCGTAGACACCTACATAGATGATGTTGTGTGACGGATTAAGTCAATATAACAAGCTCTACCCAGCAAGGCTTTCCTTTGTTTTACATCTGGAGATCTGTTAGAGATGATCAGACTACAAACATCACAAACTCAATGGGACTTTTAACTTGCGAGGTTTTAAGCCAATGGTGATTTATGGCAGAAACAAGGAGGTATTTTCAATGCCATTTTTTGACAGAGAAGATAAGCATTTGACCTGGTGCTCTAAGCTCATTCTTTAGGCATTGTATATCACAGTGTTTTAAGAGCATGACTAAGCAGAAGACTTGTCTGTTTCCCTTGGCTTAGTTATTCCCCTCTGGGTTAAACAATACCCCTCTAAGGAGAGACAGAGATTCTACGCTCCTTGAAGAGTAACCACCATGCTTAGCTTTAGCTGTAAAGTGAGGTGGGAGGAAAGGACGGCTGCAGGAAGCGATAAGCCTGCTGCACAGTTCCAAAATGCTACGCACAAATGAATAGACATTTGGACAATCATGCTGTACTAACAGAATGGGGCTTGAATGTAGACTGGAAAAATAAAACTCTTTATCCAGGTCCAGGGCAATACTGGAAGAGTTTGAAAATCAGAGCCAAAGTCTTCACAGGAATGTTGGCTCTCCCTGGAAAGAAAAGAAACTTGTGTTGTGCATTTGAGGGGGAGAAGAGGCAGAGAATCTAAATCCAGTTTGACAAATCATGTTTTTTATTCCCTGCAATGAAAACACTTCTAATGGCTCTATTTTTCCATTTCATGCCAATATTACTACAGTTTCTGGTTGACTATAGCCCAATTATACTCTCATCAACAGAGAAACTGGAAAACTGTCTGAAGGATGCTGGCCCACTTCTTCATTCCAGTGCAATGCAGTCGAGCAGTATGAAATAAGCTTGGTTTTATTACAGAAGACCACATTTAGCATGACTCAGTGGGGCTGTTTCAGTATTAGCTACAGATAAGACAAGGATCAAATGCAACTGAACAGCTCTGAACAGCTTCTGAAATAGATACCTCCACCTAACATGACTTTACATGGTGCCTCCTATTATTTTTGCAAATTAAAATAAAATGGAGCAAGTTCATTAACAACATTCTCCGAAGTGTGAAGGGTCTATATGGAGAAGGTGGTGTATTTTTTTGAAGTACTACCAACCCTCTACATCATTCTTACCCTACTTCCTACTGTTGCTGTAACTCGCATGGCAGTTGGCTGGAAAACAAATATTGTTACCCTTGATGATGCTGTTAATCTAACCCTCACTCTATCACTCTACTCTTCCATTCTGATTTTTTTTCTCTCCTTACCTTTCTGGTCCTCTGGTTGGGTAGTTTCAGGTGAGTGGGAGATCCAGGTGCACTCTCTGGAAACTGATATGGCAACTTGCTGTGAATGTTTGCCCTCTTCCTCTTGGAATCCTGTTGCACAGATCTTTGTTGGTTTGTCTGAAGGTGCCCCATTCTCACTCCCTGCCTGCCTCTCTGTCCCTTGAGGATAAATTATGCTGCACAGGACAGAGCTAACTGGGGAGGGCCTAACCAAAGGAAAAAGAGGAGAAAAAGTCATAGGAGAGACACTATGATATATCCAGCCATTTCCTGTCTTGTTCTGTTTCTCAAGGGTCTCTGTGGGTTGGCTTCCTGCTGAGCAGTGGAAAGGCGAAACTAGGCTAAGGTAAATGCACTCTCACAGGGACACTGGTGGTTCTCTTCATTTAGACCAAATCGAAGCTTTACTCCTCTTGCCATGCTTCTGCCACTAAGTTAGTACCTGACTCTTAATACCTCCCTGCAGCTGTTAACCAGAGACACCTTCCCTTTCCCAGACAACTGGTATATAAATGAGAAGCCAACTTTTCTCTTCAGCAGTTCCAAGCCATTAGGTGTTCCACAGTACTTACCCGTCTAATCATTCAACCCTTCATCTCTGGGGAGTTTAAAATAGTGCCCAAATCACAAGTAATGAAAATGAGTTTCCTTCCTAATCTCACTCCTCACCAGCAATGTTTCACAACAAGTGATGCTGCCCTTATGATACTGATGAGAAATAAAAGCAGGTTCTCCTAACCTTATCTTCCTTCCCTTGGTTATCTCCACATCAAGCTGAAAAGACAGAATTTAGGACTGTACAAAGGTACACCTAATGGGGATAAAACTACATACCACTGAAGCTTGAAATCATTCTCCATATCTTAAGCATATGGGTTATCATGTAATGTAAAAATAAATAGTGCATATTATGCGTATTGACCTGATTCCTAACCACATTTGTAAAACAGTATTAAGACAAGTGACTAAGAATGAAGCCTGTAATTACAAACCAAACCTCTATCTTCTTTGTATGAGTCACATTTTCTTAAGCAGCATAACAACTTTGAGTATACAAACTGAGGGGAGGCGAGACCCATTGGTAAGCACTCCCAAAGTTCGTTCTAATTTCAACAACAAAATAAAGGCTGTATATCTACAAAAACTATACTGAATTTTCAAAATTCAAAGCTTAACTAAACAGACAAGTTACACTTTATGCTACATCAATGGAAAAGCATATTCTTCATTTATTTTTGCTGACTGAGACCCCGCTTAAGTAGCCATATTTTTTGATGACTGGCCCAGCACATTATAATCTCTTTATTTCAATATTGTTAAGTTTGTCAAATGATAAACACTGTTTGCAACTGAGCAGAGAATTATATATACAGTATCCTTAGTGTTTTAATGCTCAAAAAGTTATGGAGCTTAGGGGTTTGGGCCTCTCACTGTTCTAAACATGACAGGGGCAGTCACTTTCAATTGTTTGCAAAAATTTCATAGTTGGGAATTCTGACTTGTCTAGCTCAAGGCTGCAAACTTTTCATTCTTGTTCTTCACCTATTTTCATAAGCCCTGTTTGTGTAAAATTTTTTGCATGAGAGGACAGGAGGAATCAAGATAAGGGAAAATGCCAGCAGAATATTATCTCCTTCTACATAGACTTGTACTTTTTGACTGCCAATAAGAAGCCCTGTTATACCTTGCTTTTGTCTACTGTTATGCCTATCATTCCAATGCAGTAAGAACAGAAGGATAGCTTTGCTTGATGCCTTTTCATAATTATGAAGCCTTTAAAGTCACTCCTTTCAGATAAATATATGTAGATAATGACTAGCATTCAGTGAAATTGATGAATACTATGTTGAATGCAAAATGTATATAGAGCAACAAAGAGAAAAATGTGATGTTTCACACTGAAGCCTTCACACATGTCTTCAGGCCTTTTGTGTGACTTCCTGTCTTCATTGTTGAATATACATAACTTTTCAAAGAGTTGCCGAAGAGGTAATTAACATTTTTATAAAAGGAGAGAACAAAATGTTTAATTCTAGTGTTAAATGTATTCACTCCTGCCCCTAGCACCCACCTTTTTCTTTAAATAGATGGTTTTTTGGAGAATGCTGTTTTGATTTGAACTGCCACATTTTGCTTGGTTTGAGTCAAAACTGATTATTGAGGTTGCTAGCCACACATGAAAACAGAGGGGAAAAAACACATACCATCCTACACCTCTTACGGTTTTGTCTCACTGGATTTGACAGGAAAGTTCTCTGTCATTACTATTATTTTTTTCTTATCCAAGACCAGAACTTTAATTGCACCCATAACTTCTCTTATCAACACATCTGTATCCAACTGTGCTAACACTTCACTCACCTTCAACTTTTTTTGTTTGTTTTGGGAACATTTCTTTGTGGTTCTAAACAACATAAATTTGGTTTCCTCATCAAGAAGCTCATTTAGCTGCAGCTTGATTGCAAGTAATTTGCCCTAACTGTCTCCGTCTTTTAATTGTTTGTGCCTTTTTCTAATCTATAAACTGTAACTTCAGGCAGGCCATTTTTGTCTTACCATTTCCTCTTTGGAAAGGCATATCTAATAACCTACCTCATATCCTGTGGCTTTAGGCATCTGAAATCATACGAACAGAAGGAATAGGCCATTGATTCAACTCCAAGTTCATTTGGAAAAAATACCTCCATAAAATCTTCTTTTTAAGAAACAGGAAAATAAAACTTCATCCATTAAATTTAGTTTGGTGGAAAATAAATATGTATCACCATTGGTACAGAACTGACTCCATATTCTGTCTCCACAGAGTTTCCTTATGACCTCTGAGAGACATGAAATTCTAAGTGCCAATTTGGGTACTGCTACTATCCTTGAGTTAATCAGAGTCCAATGAATTTTATTCCCACAGTTCTGAATTGGCACTGTTTACCCTACTGGAGACAGAATACATGATCTCATTAGAGTCTCTAGACTTAGTCAAACCTATGCATGAGGCAGCTTTTTTTTTTTTTTTTTAAGTAATCTCATTACAAGTTCTACCAAATATGGCATCCATATCAAATCTCTTTAATTCCTCCCACCTAATCCCCTTTACCCCCAAAGTATAACATAAATGTATTAGTCAGATTAGCAGTACATTCAGGAGTAATCCCTTCCAAAACAAGAGAACTATATGTATTTTTCTTGATCCCCAAACTTTTGTTTGCACTAATTATTCTAAAGCTGACTGACAGTGTGAATAATTCTCTTCCCCCCTCCAGTCTGAATAGCAATTAAGGAATTTGCATTTACTGCTTCTTTTTCTTACAAAATAAGATACTTTCTCCTCATTTTTTTTTCTGAGCAAGTGCCTGCTCTGACTACTGCTGAAGTCTGTGGCCAAGCTCCCAAATGAATGTTTTCAGCGGTGTGTTACTTGCATAAAGCACAAAACACACACAGGAGTACAGTAGCATTGGGATGGGGAAAGAATGTCAAGCATAGTAGGGTTTCTTTCTCTTAAAGTTCCTTAAACAGGTATTCTTTCACATGATCTCAAGATCACAGTTAGCTATTGCACTTGCCTGGTGCAGATCAGGGATGACACGCAGAGGAGTGCTCTTAGCAAAAAAGAATGAGAAGCATTTTCTGTGATGATAAAAGCTTAGAAAGCTTTATCATCAACTTGAGAAATTTTCCTTCCCATTGTTTAAACCACTGAAAATATTGAGACTACATTATGAAATTAAGACCATATTCACACAGCCAAACTTCAAACAAATGCCAACAAAAAGCCTTTAACCAATCTCTGGCAGCTTTCTATGAGGGAATCAGCAGATGTATGCACATATACTCAGAGAAGCAGACTAGACACATGCGTATACGTATTGTTCCTTCAGAGCTCTCTTGTCTATTAACATGTTTTCTTGATGGGTAAGTAAAAGGAAGCAACGTGACTAGATGGCCTGCACAGTTTAGTGACATTGCCAATACTCAGCTATTTTGAGAAGAAGACATATTGACTGCAAAGTTCTATTTTATAAGCTAAGTGGCTGATGCCTTCTTGCGTGATCCTGCAAATTATGGAAGTGTTCCAGTTTTCTTCAAAACCTTTTCAAATCATACTGGAAGCCTCATGAGTTGATTATACTGCAGTATGTCACATGTAAACTATGGGGAGCTGGCAAAGCCAAAGTGGCATGAAAAAATTTCCAAGACCCCTCAAAACCAACTGTGGCAGTGTGCTCTCCCTGTTTTTCCCCCTTTTAGCCCCCCGGCTCCTGCTTAAGCCATAACCATCAGTGGGAGTTCTGATGCATTGCACTTGGACTTTGGTGGATGGCTGGCAACACAGCCAAAACACTGTCTGGAGTGGGGACCTAGACATTTTGTTCCCATGAGAATATGACTATAGGTCAATTATCTTACTCTATAAATAGTGGACAGCCCAAGAGCCCTTTGAGCTCTCCTGTATGGCAGCGAGCTGCACGCCAGGATCTCCCTTTGAGTGGGAACACTCGCTTAAGGTTCTACTCCTTGAGGTTGAGAGATTCCTTGCCGCAACAGGTTCTCGGTAAGTGACTAATAGCATGCTTAACATTGAAATCTTAGCTAAGTAATATAAAGGATTGATTGCACATATATAATCCTTTAGATATAAACCTTTGACCAAGTCTGGGACTAGGACTGGATCCAGCCACACATAGACTCCTCTCTGAGAAGGAGTTTAGAAAGCAAGGGGGTCCTTTCTGAACCTCGTGACTCAACGGGAGGGTCTCCCTGACAGCTTGCCTGACCCTGTCCTCTATGCAGTAAATAATCAAGTGTACCTTGCCATCGAACCTCATAAAACACTGTCACATTTACTACTAATTTTGTTAAATCACTGTTTCACCTTAATAAATATTTCACTACTTCTCTCTTATGAGTGAAGTTAATCACTCCACCCACAACACCAACACAATCAAGTACTTTTTATACTTTTATAAAGAAGGTAAAAAACCACTTTTAATTCTGAGATAAAGGTTAATTTTGTGTGAAAGCTCTGACTTCTCTACCAACACACACCTGAAACAAGGAAGCAATTTCCAATTGCCTGATTCCAGTTAGGAAAAGAAACTCCAGCTAGTTATGGACATAAACTGCTTTTGCCTAAAAGGCTCAGAATGCCAAGTGCCATTTTCAAATGTGATAAAAGTTCTTGGGAGCCCAAAGGAAACAGGAGTTAACAGGATTGAACTGCTAAAACACTTAGAAGTAAGTACCATTAGCATAACATTTCTGAAAGTCCCTTGGGGACAAAGCAGTGCAACTCCCATTTGAAGACTTTACGACAGGCTCCCAGATCTCATTTGCAGAGATGCCCATGCTCTTCCATCAAGTGAAAATTCTGTATCACAAAAAGTCTTTTGGGGTCCTTTACTCCCTATTCCCGTTGCAACTAGTGAGAGAGCTGGCTGTCTGAGAATGCAGAGTAAGGTATTTAGGACACTAAAAATATTAATTCTACAAGTAAAGTATCTAGTCTTTGGATTAATGAAGCAGATATGGTTAATAAAAGGAAAGACACCAACAAAATTCCACTAGCATGCTGAGTGGGAGTAATATAATACACCATGACCATATGGACTCGAGAGTAATTACATATGAGTAAACCATCTGATCTTTCGTGTTGCCAGGCTTTTATCTCAGATAGTAATTTTTCTCTGTTATTACCAGCTTTTTGTTCTGATGAAGAACATCTTCCCCTTTCACCATCCTTATTATGTATAAGTAATCATTATAAGCAGATAGAGAACAGGGTGAATTCCTCAAAACAGATGCATGCCGAGAAACAGTAAAACTTCGTCTCTGCAAGACCAGAAGAAGTTATACAGGCTCATTTGGTATCAGCAGATAATTCCAATTTGTCTGGTTTTAGTTGGCACTTCTGGAAATTTTAACATGATTCACATAGTGGAGAGAGTGAAGGATTGCATTTAAAAAAAAAAAAAAGTTTTTCTTTATTTTAGGATGACATCTTTCATTACAAAAATACAAAAAGAAAAAGATACACTTGCATTTGATCATTACATCGATAGACTCACTGGGCAGTTCAAGTGAAGGGGAAGTACACTGGACAAAGTATGAACCTGGCTTTTGGAAATATGGAGCATATCCCATAGTGGGGTAAAAATATCTCAGGGCTCTCCACAAGCATGAATTCCTCTCCTGTCTTTATATCTGCATTGAACATTAAAGAAACAGCTTTCAGTGTGAAATGAATGCTTAGCCTCTCAAAAGATTTTACACAAGAGGCAGAGGCAAGAAGAACAGAACAGCAGAGGCATGATCTAAAAGACATAATTGGGACTGGAGGGTAAGAAGGTAGATTTTCTTTTCCAGGAGAAAATGACAGAATTCTAGATTTCCTAGCCTTGTGGAACTTCATAAAAATGCCCATACAGAAATGCTTGCTAATGTCGGCTTCAGGCATTCCTACATCATTCACTATGTTTTAAAAAAAGGCAAAGGAAAAAGGGACAGGTCAAAGTAGGGGGATATTTAAACAAGTGAACAGATACACTTGTTCATCTCAAGTGGGGACACAACCTGGAATTCCAGATAGATCTAAGTCAGACAAAATTTCTCTACTATGAAAAGGAGATTAAAAACAGGTGTCACTACAGTCAGTAATAGCTTCCTTGTAGTTCATCTCATTTCATCATTCAGGGGAGCTATTCAGACCCAGTGTACCCCTTTCTAATGGGTACTGCAGAAACATGAAGGATTATGGTTTCATATCACGTGCAATATCAAACCATAGCCTCCTGAGAGACTTTGCAACCTGTAAGAAACTCAAGCTGTTTATGATAAAGAATCCGAGAATCTCACACAGCTCAGAGTAGTGTTTTGTTCTGTTGGTTACTGTTTGTAGAACAGAAGAGTTTGCAGGACTGTCTTTTATGCCCATTTATAAACTGACTACACCATGCTGGCATCAAAATCCTTAAGACAATTTGCTAAATTCCTGTAAGGCAATGATTTTATTCACTTGCTTATGTCTGATGTTGAATGTTTTTTTAACCCACATGCTGGAATCATTTGGACATAGCAAATCTGACTGAAAGAAAATTTTCCTAAAGTAGTGGCTGGGGAGTTCCAGCCAAACTGACATATCTGACAAGCTCCTCTCTGTGGCTCTGAGAAGAGCTATATGTTTAGACCGAAAGCAAAGATGGGGAAAATACCACTCTGCAACCCAAAGGATAATTTTTCATGAATTTGCATGAGATGAAAGTTTGCTATGCTTTTAGGGAAAGAAAAATGTCAAGCATTTGACTAAAAAATGAGCTGTTTGCAGCAAACATTCATTGTTTTTCTTTTCTGTACACAGAAAAATTCCTCTTCTCTATACAGAAGAAAGGGCAGTAAGAAAGCACATTTTTGCTTTCTCCGAAGGTGTGAGTTCCCCACTGAATAGAGTTTTTCCCACGTATCTGTAGGTTTTTGAAATCTCGGTACCGATTTTTTTTCTCAGTTGGTAGCTTGTAGTCACATTAACCCCATTAAAATCTCTTGTTCTGCTCCAGATTGACACTGGAGTACCTCTGACAGAAAAAGACTAGTGCCTGCACCTGAGGATTAGTTCCGTTTACCCTGTGCAGCAACAAAAGCTCTTGTTTTCTTGGGAAGGTTTGAGACAGTCTTCTGATGTGCTACGAAGTTATTAATGTTGCTTGATATTTGCTTTGACAGCAGCTCTGTACCCTCTTTAATCATCTTCATCATGGTTCACAGCTCTTTTTTCCCTTCATTTCACTTTTGCTTATGTTTCTTAGGGAGAATGATGCAACACACAAGTTGATAAATCTTTCAGCCCTTTGTGTATTTCCCCCCTTTATCTTCACTTCCAAAGTTTCACTGTTTGGCATTTTTTTTCTGTACTGTTCAATAAGAGAACAGAGAAATGTTCCAGATGCAAATACAACCAGAGTATAGTATTTTTAAAATATTCTGACTCTCAAGGGAGAAAATTATCTTGCAGCCCACATCCATTCAACAGGTAATTTGGTTATGCATTAAAAGGGCTCCTTCAATACTTGAGAAAACTTTTAAAAATCTTATTATGAACATTAGCTGCCTGACTTTATTGTGTTTGGCTGCCTTTCCTTTGAAGTTATTGAAAATACTTGGAGGAGCAACTTCCACTACACAAGAGCTTTCTCCTCTCATGACACTTTTTGGAATGATGTCATACTTTGTCACCTGCCTTCCATTTCTCAGGACAAACTGTTCCCCATGAAACTGTGATTGTATCCATCTTGTCTGTTGTCAGTCAGGCTCCCATTTTTGCCCGACAAGGGGCAATGCAGGAATGCAGATTCTCTAAGCAATGTCACTGTCATGCACAGCTCCCCCAACAATCTCGTTCCCTTAGTTGCTGCCAGAGCAGGGCTACAACCTGGTTTGGGCCCCCTATGATCCAGTCTTAAGATTTTAGGCCCAATCAGTTTCCCAAGAGGGCCTGGCAAAGATTTTAGGTTATGGGGTAGCTCCCTCCAACACTATCTAGGGGTCAGCAATCAGCAGTCAGAGATGCCAGAGGACAGTAATCCTGCAACTGAAGGAGTGGTCTTCAACCAAGTGGAGCAATTGCAAAGCTTCGCAGAGGGCCATCCACCTTTCCAGTCTGCCTGGAATCAGCAGCATTAGAGAAATCCAAGAAAATCCAGTACCCAAAGCTTTCTTCCAGGCCTGAT
Organism: Limosa lapponica baueri; assembly: GCA_002844005.1. Classification (NCBI taxonomy): domain Eukaryota; kingdom Metazoa; phylum Chordata; class Aves; order Charadriiformes; family Scolopacidae; genus Limosa; species Limosa lapponica. The sequence continues at coordinate 655,692 of KZ505821.1, read as the reverse complement.
AACCTATTCCTCATGTCATGGGACAGTGTCCACATTCCATGAGGGTCTCTGTTGAGTCAAGTCTTTACATTTACACATCCTTTTACAATTGTACAGACAGGGATTTGCAAAACCTCACAACTACCTGGATGGTACTACTGATAAGGCTGATGAACAGTCAAGCTTCGACCTCCTTCACAACAGTGCGGTTTGGAGATCTAGGAGGCCTGCACTAATGTAGAGGATTCACAAAAACAAAATAAAAAAAAATTGATAAAGAGAAATTCCCCAATCATCTGTCAGGCATGTGGAAACTACTGTTGTCCTTCAAGTTTTACAAACGGGAGCCCTGACTTCAAATTCTTGGGATCAAACTTCCATTTCTCTCAATCACATTAAATGCATTCTTTTCATGTCTGTAGATTGCATACATCACAGAAAAGAAATGGTTCTTGATATCTGTCAGTTTCAAAGTCAGATGATTATGATCAAAGTTTAGCATCTCAGCGCCTTACAGGGAAAATCCATTTAGAAATATGATGGGCGAAGCAAAAGCAGAGCTACTCCACTTTGATTTCCAGTCAGGGTGCATCTACGAACTGAAAATACACAGGTATGAGCTTTTCCTTGTTCTTCATGCACTGTAGTATTCATGAGAGAGTCTCAGGGTGGCTGCTTTCCCCACATGCTTACCCTTTATGTTTCTGCTGACAGCAAAACAACATTTAGCAGGGTGGAAATGCGGAGCTTTTATAAGGTGACTTTCTCCCTTTCAATAAAACCTTTCTGTCCAGCTATACCCTGCCACACATAAAAACAGTCTCCAGCTCAGCTGCTGCAACATCAGTACCCACACGAGATACTGCAGTCTCCCAAACACCACTCTGTATCACAGCATCTGACTCTTCCTAATTAATTTCCTTTGTTGTACAGAGAGCATCCAGGAGCTAATTGTTCTGATGAGACAGATAAAACATCAAAGGATGTTTTAAAATGTGTTTAAAAACGTGGCACGTTGACAGTACTGCAGTCTGAAGCCCACCAGAATTCAACCAGCCTGTGCCAAGGAAAACTGGTCCTTGGGGCCTTGTCAGGGTGTTGGAGCACTGCCTCAGCAGCCCGCCTTTGCAGGGGACTAAGAGCTTGATGTACAGTTCAGCCTCCATATTTTTGCTTCCTGAACTGAGGCTGTTGTCAAGGATGCAAGCTGTCTCAGTTGTAGGGGAAGGTGGTGTATGTGAAGGGACAGAGGATGATCCCCCGCTTTTTTACCTTCCCCCACTAAATCCCCTTCCCCCCATCCCCCCAACTCTCACTAATTTCAAGTAATTCCTAAGTGGTCATCAGACAGTAAGGAGTTTTTGCAATTGGCAAGCTAGATGGATTTGAACTACTCACGCAAGAATTGAAATGCTCCATATGTAGTTATTATAGAATCAAAGAATCATAAAACGGTTCGAGTTGGAAGGGACCTTAAAGATCACCTAGTTCCAACCCCCTGCCACGGGCAGGGACACCTCCTACTAGACCAGGTTGCTCAAAGCCCCATCCAGCCTGGCCTTAAACACTTCCAGGGATGGGGCATCCAAAACTTCTCTGGGCAATCTGTTCCAGTGTCTCACCACCCTCACAGTCAAGAATTTCTTCCTAATATCTAATCTGAATCTCCCCTCTTCCAGTTTAAAACCATTACCCCTCATCCTATTGCTACACTCCTTCATAAAGAGTCCTGCCCCATCTCTGCTGTAGGCCCACTTTAGGCTGCTATAAGATCTTCCCAGAGCCTTCTCTTCTCCAGGATGAACAACCACAACTCCCTCAGCTTGTCCTCACCGAAGAGGTGCTCCAGCCCTCTGATCACCTTCATGGCCCTCCTCTGGACCCGCTTCAACAGGTCCATGTCATTCTTATGTTGGGGACCCCAGATCTGGACACAGTACTCCAGGTGGGATCTCATGAGGGTGGAGTAGAGGGTCAGAATCACCTCCCTTGACCTGATGGCCACGCTGCTTTTGATGCAGCCCAGGATGCGGTTGGCTTTCTGGGCTGCAAGCACACATTGCTGGCTCATGTTGAGCTTCTCATCAACCAACACTCCCAAGTCCTTCTCTTAGGGCCAATCTGAATCCATTCTCTGCCCAACCTGTATTTGTGTTTAGGATTGCCCTGACCATGTGCAGGACTTTGCACTTGGCTTGGTTTAACTTCATGAAGTTTGCACAGGCCTACCTCTCAAGCCTGTCCAGGTCCCTTTGGATGGCATCTCTTCCCTCCAGTGTGTCAACTGCACCACACAGCTTGGTGTCATTGGCAAATTCCGCTGTCCACGTTGCTGACAAAGATGTTGAACAGCACTGGTCCCAGTACCAACCCCTGAGGAACACCACTCGTCACTGATCACCGCTAGTTCATCAAGCCATTGACCACAACTCTTTGAGTACAGCCATCCAGCCAATTCTTTACACACCAATTTGTCCATCTGTCAATTCCATGTCTCTCCAATTTTAAAGACATGGACTTTATGTGTGCCTTCAGCATTTGTCTGTTTCTCACTAAGAGCACAACAGATGGCTTTAACTTCTGATCAGATCCTCGCACTTCTCACAACAAAAGCCAGTATCTCAGCTGGAAACAGGAGGCACTCAAGCGCCCGCTACCTGATGTTGAATTTTTCTTTCTACTCTAACAGAACAAAAAAGTAATGCAAAAATCTGTCAGCCCAATTCTAGCCACCGTAAAAAAGTGTTTCCCTTAAAAAGATTTTTCACATGATGAACAGCAAGAAACGTGAAAAAAAGGAAAGGTCAAGAAGAATGAGAGATTAAGACCCTGATACAGTACATAGGTAGATGCTCACCTGGCTTCATGGGACTTAGGCCGATGCACAAGTGCTGTCACAAACAGGATTGTCTCTTTGAAATGGGGCCTTGGAAAAGAGGAAAGTGGAGAGAGAGCAAAGAAAACATGGGAGTCTTTTAAATTGTCTGAAAAGGAATTAGAGGTAAAGAAGAAAAATGACTGAAAGAAACAAAGGAAATAGGGAACAAATAAACTGTGCTCAAGATGTTACAAAATAAAAAAGCAAGGTCACGGTAGCGTGGGGAGAGATGCAAGGACAACATTGAGCTATATGGGGGACCTGCTGCAAACCACAACACAGATGAGACAGAGCATCCTGGCAGAAAACAGGAGCCCTCACACTCTGCAAAACAGCATGTTCCTGCCCTGTCTCCTGTGCTCCCAGCACTGAGGGACTAGTGCCAATTCCCAACAGCTTTGCAGGAAAGAGGGACTGAAAATCTTTATGCAAAATGCCTTTGGGCCCTGCAGAATTTACAGCAAGACAAAATTCTCTCCTGTCCCTGGACTGTTAGTATTTTTTTTCTGGATAGAGGCTGGTGGTATTGTTTTGATAACAAAGCTTGTTGATACAGGTACAAAGGAGGCTCTTGGAGGTCAACCACCACCCTTGGAAATGGAGCGACTAGTTTAACAGACTCACAATGTTGTTTTTGGAGTTTGACCTTAAACAATGTGTGAAGCTTGCAGGATAAAAGAAAAACAGGGTTATAAACGTGAAACGAAACAAGTTTTTCAGAATTCTATTTAAAATGCAAACATGAAAAGGAAACAGAAAATAATCACATATGAACAGAAAAAACAAAATCGAAAAGCTGGTATTAGAAGTACAAGGGGGAAAGTATTCAGAGCAGATATATCGCCTGTCACTCAGTATTTTTTATGTTTCAGGCCAAGTAAGGAAAGGACCAGCCAGTCCAACCCGACTGGAAAGGCTATTTTCCCGTGTTAAACCTCAGACTTTGTTTTATTTTCAGTGCTGTTAATGGAATGAGATGAAGAGATTAAGTTTCACTTACATTGCACTAAAGATATGTGGACAGAATTTATCTCCAGATCCGAGCTCAGGCCCAGGTCTGGAGGTACAGTGGTGCTGGGCACAGTGACTTTAGTGGCCGCCACCGCAAGTGCTGGCAGCATGCTCAGCACCTCTCTGCATTTGGCCTTATGCATGGAGGTTTGAAAATAACTTGGCTGGACGGTTCTCTCCCAAGGATAGATGGAGTTTCACTGAAAACATTGTCACATGCTGTGTGACATTACTTTCATAACATGTTCTGTTACCCTGGTGTTTTAAACTTCTTTACAGTGAGACAAACACCACATCCCTAAAATATAAATACCTAAGTGATACAGAGAAAACCAACATGGGAGAAAATGGATATTTGTAAGGAGTGTTTGAAAACAAGATTTTCTGACCTGGGATCTGATTAAATTTGTTTCTCTTTAAAATGGGGACAAAATGTCAGCATTTTTCTAATTTTTTTCCCTTCAACTGCAATTTTGAAAACTTTTCCATCCAATGTTTACTCAATAGAGTAATTTTTTATCTATGTTTTCAAAGCACATTTCAAAAAATGAAAAGTCATTGCAAAGTAAAACTTCAAGTTTCTGATTTGTAAAAACATCTTCAAAACTTCTTATTAGAAATAATGACATTTCATCATAACTGACATGGCACTAAATTTTGAGTAGTCAAAAAGGAAATTTTGTCTTGAAGAAAGTTTTGCAGTTGGCTGTAATACTCACTGTAAATTTGACATAACAAGAAACACACTGATCTTTTGACCACAAGACCTAGTCGCCCTGGTAACAACACAGGGCATTCATTGGAATTTCCTCTCCAGAAAGGAAGTGTATCTTGCTAAAAGACAAGATCAGGATTATCGTCTCCATCTTACTGTGAGGTGAGGAGGCTTACCCAAGCACATGGAGAAACTCTGAGCTGAATGTGGGTTAGACTGCTCTTGTTGGTGATTGATAATCATGCATTCAGACCATGGTTTTCCTTATGGGGAGCAGTGGGGAAGAGAAAGAACCAGTGGCCCATACAGTTTTGAAGGAACCTGAGAGTCTCACTACAATGACAGTATTTCCTTGAGGGTAATATTGTATGAATGTGGCAACATATCCTCATGTGATGGGGATGATATCCCTGTGCAGGAGACTTTTGCAGCTGGCAATTCAGGGATGTTAAATGGAGGAATTGGCCTTAGGATCATGGGGCTGAAAGAAGGGGACAGAAGGGTGAGTAGGACTAATTGCTGACTTGCTTTTAGCTGTTTTCCCACTGTTGGCAAAAATTTGCTTAAATATCACCATCCTATTGGTTAAAAAAGCTGTAAGTACTGTCTGGTTCTTCCCCTTGATTCCCTTTCAAACCTGGAGATGTATTTCACCTCTGTGTCCTCCCAGCCCTACTCTGTAGTCTTCCATTTATATGAAAATGGTAGAATACTGCTTTTTTCACAAGCTAGAAGCCAGATTTCTTTTTCATTCATCCATTATAGAGTGACAATAAGAAAATGAATACTCTTATTTCCATTATATATATCAAGAGACTGAATCTACCTTTTTATTCTAAGAGCTAGAGATGACTGCATAGCTCATGAGTTACAAAGCAATTTTGAGAAACAACAGCAGTAGAAACAGTAGTAGTGTTTGGCACAATGTACCACAGAAATGCAGTATCCAGAGACTGAAGAGTAAAGGGAATTTCTATCTATTTATCTATTCATCTCGTTACTGTGAGGCTTTTACTTCCAATGTGGGAAAATAAAATCGTCTTTTACATGCTATTCTTTCCATGCATACTCAACTTAAACACTGTTGATTTATGAAGCTTATATCAGTGGCATAAAATATAACTATGTCACAGAAATTGGAGAGGTATGTTCAGACAAATACGCTGGAATACCTGCATCTGTAAATTAAGATGCATAGTATAAAAATAATAAATATATTGTTACCATAAATTAAAGCTGTAAAGATTTTTTTCTGACTTGTTGGCAAAAGGAGCGATCTCTCCAGTGTCAGGATTGAACTGCAGGGCACTAATAAAACATGACACAAATAACAAATAAATTTCCTCTGTATTGAATAGTTTTAGATTTATTGAAGTCTCTTATACCAAGATCTATTGGGAGTTGTATAATCTAACATATAAAATTTATAGCTAGGAGATAAAATGTGGATAAAATAACCATTACCTTACAATATTATTTCAACTCTTGCATCTAATTTGAATATTCTTTAATACAAAACATGCAGCTTTGGTGGAGAAAGGCATTTACACTGAGTGAAAGTCATGACAGTACTCTGAATTACGAAAAGAAGAGAGAGTGCATTAAGTTTTCCTGACATTTTACAAGTACATAGATTTACATATAAACTAGTGACCAACTATCTTTAAGTTACAGGGGGTTTCAGTCATTTGTACACGTTTGTTTTTTTCCAGTACTCAACAGATTTCTACCGCTTTTAGCAAACAGTTTAGGTATCCTACCTTGGCTAGTTTAAACTGTACGGAGCAGATCCTCAGCTGGAGACACAGCACAGAGGTGCACTGATTTATGCCATCTTAAAATCTGGCCAAGTTCAGCTCTGATAATAAATTCCAAATGACCTGACTGCATGGATACCAGTGTAAGTGAGTACAGCCTGTAGCTCAGATTCTGTTTTCATTCATCGTAGTGTCAGTTCAGAGATAAAGCAATGACTTCCATGTCAGCTTGAATGTAAGCCAGCAGGAGAAAAAACAACTGGTTCTTTGGATGTAATTTTACCTCTGCTTGAGTCTATGGTGATCAAACTGCACTGACATAAAAGTGTTATCACTCCCTATTTATACAAGTATACATAGAAATACAAATAACTTCACATTTTATTTTACTTCTGTTCCACTTTGCAGAACTTGCCAGGGCAGATATCACATGTCTTCAAAAATTCATTATCCCCTTGTTCAATAGGAAAACTCAATTTTTTCAAGACATTTATCATATGGAAAACCTGGATATGGAACATTGCTATCAGCAAACCTGAGCATTTTTCTGAGAAAGTTATTCAGAAAAGCCTGAGATAGAAAAGAACCATGTATCCTGCAAATTTGAAGCACCTTTCCCTAATTTTGTGATTTCCAACTACTCTTATTGAAAGAGGTCCTGAAAAACATTGTCACCCACTGACGAGGCCAACCTGCTTTCCCCCGCAACACACAAACTCTTTGGAAAGAATTCCATATTAAGGTAAGGCACCCTGAAATTCCAAGTCTTCCCTGGAAGCCCATAGGGGTTGCATATATGCAGTGACGGGGCAACCTCCCTCCATGCTATTAGACTACCATTCAATCACAGTGTTCAATGTTGATTTCCAGAAGGTGAGAAGCAAACAGAGGAAACGGCCTCAAGTTGCACCAGGGGAAGTTTAGGCTGGATATCAGGAAAAATTCTTCACTGAAACGGTTATCAAGCATTGGAACAGGCTGCCTGGGGAAGTGATTAAGTCATCATCCCTTGAGGTATTTAAAAGATGTGTAGACATGGCGCTTAGGGATGTGGTTTAGTGGTGGACTTCATAGTGGGAGGTTTACAGTTGGACTTGATGTTCTTTAGTGTGTTTTCCAACCTAAATGATTCTATGTTTCTATTCTGCCCAGATGGGCTAACAACATTAAATAGCCGTTTACCTAGATATTTACTTATCAGAAAGTTGACACCTACTCTAGATTATTTAACAAAGAACTACCAGCAGCTGTCAGAGGTAATGGTGTGTTTAGTGTTTACCTTGAAGCCAGATGCAATCATTGACCTTGAGGTGAAATGCCCAGTTACCTCTTCCTAGTCTTCTGAGCCCTTCCAGTTACAGAGTTTAGGTAAGTACCTTGCTGGGTTTCTTCACACAAACTGCCCCAAAGATCTAACAGCTAACACTTTCTTTAACAGTTTTTACTGGTCTAACCCTTCTCCTCTGATGGGCTTAGGGAGCCTGCTGTTCTGAGTGCTATAAATGAGTATAAAATCTCCTTTCTGCTCCTATGTTCATGCACATAATTTTAGTCTGTGAGTTCGTGTGTTGCTCAGCAGAGACACAATCCTATACTTATTGAACCAGTGGACTGAGGTGGTCCTCTTGTTTTTAACCCCAAGGAGAAAGCGTGGGGTGCAGGCTATTCTAGCCCAGCCACGTGCAACAAACCATCCCCAAAGTCATGTGTTCTGGTGAGGTCAGAGGTACATAGACCGTTTGGCCCAAAGGTTGCCCTTTAGGGTTTTGGTAATGATCTAGTGCAATATTGTAGTGCTCAGCCTTCTGCCAAAGATTAGCTATTTATCTTTATAACATTTTGGTGCCTGCTTTGATCTGTTTGATATTTGACTGCTCCATGTGCAGAACACTGCAAGGACAATTTGACAAATAACCTACCCCAAAACACACCCTCTTCTTTTTGATGAAATGGTTTGCCCAAAGCATTCCCCATGAGAGGGCCTAAATAGTGTCTAGCCACATGTCAGGAATAAGCTTTTGTACCTCAAGGGTAGTAATTTGGGCTGGGACACAGGAGAAACTGTAATGGTTAATGAAAGTTAATGGTTTGGGTAACTGGGGTGCCTTCTGTCATTCTGATATTGCATTTTGCTGTCTCTATTTTGTTTTACCTTTTAATTTATCTGTGTGTAAAGTGGGTTTGGTACTTATACTTACCTGTCCATAAGGAGTGGCGTTTAGACTAATGAATACTGACTTTTCGAACTCCCTGGATGAAAGAAACTACGTAAGTGCAAATTATCCTCTTGTCTATTGTCTCTGAAGTCTAACTTACTTTGATGTGATTGTGATCTATGTTGCTTGTAGTGTGTATTATAGGAGGGGTTCACAGAGCAATGAATATAAGTAAAGCTCTGAGTAACACAAAGTAATTAATGAACGTGTAAGTTCAACCACAGGATGGAAATTATTATTTTAGGCATAATTCCAGGATTTGGTTAAAGTATCTTTGATTTTTAAATTACTTGCTCTCCATTTTCAGATGCAAGCTAGCTTTCATATCCTTCTTGACTCATTAGAGGCCAGACCCTTAGGCTGGTATAAATCATCAGTGCTTTACTGATACAGATACAGCCATTCTGATTTGTACTTAGCTGAACACCTACTCCAGTGAGGTGTATTCAACAAATGTAGCAAGGGGTAGTACTCCATTGAAATGGTTAGTAAAAGTGTATGTGAATGAAAGCTGACAAATATGAAAACTGAAATTCTTAAATTTTATGGTCTTAAGGTAACTATATAGGTTAAGTAAACCACCTCTAGATTTGTACTACCATTCACTTCTAACCTTTGCACTAAGAATGCTTTAAGAAACTATTAGCAATTCCTTATAAATATGTTAATATAAATATTGATATAGCTATTGTTCTGATGCAAGCCTGAGAAGGGCTGAGAATTAATGTAGACTTCGAGAAATAATTCCTATTGTTTTACCTCTGCAGGTGATGCAATTTGAGTCAGTCATGGTAGAAGGTGAGCAGGTTTGTTCACACACAGCTATCTGGATCCCCTTGGTGCACTCTGTCTATTCAGGTAGCACTGGAACACCACATTGCTATGGGTTCCCCTCTGCAGGAGTAATACTGATTTCTGTTGAGGGCTTTCTCTTAGGAGAAAATGAAAGAAAACCTTCCATTTTTCTAGTACTACAATGAAATGTTAATGGGGAACAGAATTTACAGCAGAGGAAAATGAAGGGAAAAAGAGGGAGGAAAGTGAGAGAGACCTAAAATTGAGAAAATATAAAGGATGCAAGTGGAGAAGGACGGATGTCAGAAAGTAGTTTTTCAGTTCCTTCTCTCCTGGTAAGTTCACTGGCTTGGAAGAATTGAGAAACCAGCAAACTACTACCACAGATCTATCACAGGCAATGTGCAGGATTTTTTTCTTTTTAAACATCTCCAAAACCTTGATTCAATCTCCCCAGACTCCTTCATGAGTACAAACTCCTACAGACAACATGCTACATACACCTTTCTACAAGGTCAATGCTACATATGTGAATGCAGGAAGCAAGAGGAGGAGAATAGCACTTGGAACTAGGCAGCCAAACCCAGTTCAGCAACTGAGCTGGGTGTTCCTTCTCACCCCTGGTTTCCAAGTGGTAGCTGATTCACTACAACATTTCTGCCCAATGCTCTGTCTTTTTGTAATTCTTTTTCAAAAAAAGGTTCTCAAGAACCTTCCCTTGATGGAAATCACGAGCAGGCAAAATATGCCTACAGATTCTGGCATCTGCCTTATTTGCTGCTCTTTATTTTTACCTACCCTCTTTCCACCTTCATTTTAAACAAGAGGGACTTGCCCTTCATCCCTTTTAACTCAATAGTGAAACCATAACTGGATTCAATGGAACAAATATTTTCAATCATAACAGAATACTGATGATACCTACTATTTTATTAAACTGATGTATTTTTTCCACCCCATGAAGCATCCCTTTCCCACCTTTCTTATTGCATGGAATGACTAATTTAATCTGTTTCACCTGAAATAAACACAATCTTAAACACGTAAGTTCCTTCCCTTGATGACAACTCCTACTTTTGAGACTGGTCTTTTTCACTGCCAAAACATTTTTATGCCAATGGAATTCTTCTGCATTATCATTACATTTAGCCTTAGCTTGTACAAAAACACTGCAGTATCTCCTTCCAAAATCTTCTTTTAAGGAAAATAAGACTCAGCCAATAATAAGAACAATTCTATCTTTTTTTTTTTTTTCAAAGTAGTTCACAAGGGGAGAAAGGGTAATTTTCCAGCACAATCTCAATTCTGATTACCATAAGAGGCATTTGAAGTGTTCAGGCCTTTGGTTTCAACGCATGTTCTAATGACTGCACTTTGGTGCAGACTGTGAAATACCAAGTTTCTGAAATAAGTGAAAAAAAAAAAGAAAAAGTTCCTTTGTGTGGAAGTAATCCAGATTAAAAGTAAAGGAGTCTGAAGCCTAGACAATACTCATTCTACGTTCACTGATACCCGTTCCCTGGATGTGTATGTGAAGGCTGGTTAGCTTGCAACAGGTAACAGACAGGAGGCTGTTCTTCAAGAAGCATCATTTTGTGAGTGCTTTGTCCATATACCTCTCTATTCCTGGCCATTTTTAGGGACAGGATTGAGCTAGGCTATCAGGACCTTTAGTTAAATTTGTATATTCTTAAGAGCCATCCCACCACAAAAAATAGCAGCAATACAAATAGCCTTGAACAGTGCCCCTTGTGCAGGGAACTGGGAGTGTTTGGTAGTTCTGAACATCAGACCACTTGTTCAGCTATAGATAAAGACCAAAAAAATAGTTAAAGTCTGAACATGTAAGACCCTGTCTGTGCCACATTGATCCATTATCTTCTGCAATGCCACTACAAGGATGCAGTTAAAGCCCCAAAGTTTTTTTTATAAAAAAAAAGTGATTGTACTTGATGGGCCTAATCCCCCTCTAGTTGAAATGATACCACGGACTTCATCAGTCAGTGGGATTAGGCTTGTATTGCTCCACATGGGCATATTTTGAATCTCTGCTAGCTAGCAGTGGTCTCAGACAAGCAAATAATAGTGTTAACCTTTTTGGTTAATATTAGGGCAAAGGGAGACCTGATATGCCATTTAGGTTAAATGCATTTCTCCTTCTTTTCAACTTGTCTGATACTGTAATGTTAAGCCAAGAACTTACCTAAGTAAAAAGATTAAACATATCTCTGAGGAATGCACAACATCATTACAATTGAATCATGAGGTTAAAGTGTTGCACTGAGGTTGCAAAATATAAGATAGAGAAAAGATTGAAAGGATATTTAGCATAGTTGCCCTATTCCACCTGCTAATGAAATCGGTATGTAGAGCACATTGGAAAGGTGCTCTGCACGTTAGATGTTTCAGTATAAGTTACATTGCATTCTGCTATGGAAAGTGATGGCTTATTCTAATCATTCTTTAGGCCTGTTTTTCACTTGGGATCAGGGGAATGTAATTCAAACATAAAGAGAGTTGCCAATAATTTATTCTTAAAGAGCCCTATAAAGATGTGTGGCCAATACTGTGGCCTCTTTCAGGAAAAATAATGGTCAGACATTTTGCATGAAATTATCATTTCATTAATGTACCGATTGTTCCAAATGCTTTCAGACTTAAGTATGAATTAAACAGTGTCATATTCATCTTAGAGCTGTAGATACAAGCCTCATCACCTGCCATAGCATTACATTTTATTTGCCTCTGGAAACAGACGTGTTTACATATTTAAGCATTAAAAGCCCAATGAAGAAAAGCACTTCATCACACGCTTAAGCAATTTAGTGTGGCAGGGTCTAGGGTGGGCACTGCCTTCACCTCAAAAGCAAGCAGACCAATTTTAAAACAATTAAGAAGACACTGAAGGTGAGACTTCATCAAAGAGTAATTAGACTGCACTGTTACTGGATAATATTAGGGACATGGATATTTTCCAGTCTTTCCCAGCAAGTTTGCATGCATAAGCTAAACATAATATTCCTTCAAGGCAATGCATTCTACAGATGGGAAATACATTGCCTTAAAATTCAGGATGGTAATTTTTAGTCAGACACAAATTAGAGTTTTTCACCACATATTGCATTATATGAGTTGTATATGACAATGGTTATGTCTTAAGCTCCCAGAGGCATCCAAAGGTGGGTTTTTAACCACTAGTCAGACCGAAGGTGTATTGGAAATAGGTCACCAAAATAATCTAATTTAAACATTAAGTACATGCCTTAAGTGCTGTCCAAATGAAATTCTCATGAGCTCATGGCTGTGGCTTTTGATTCTCTTAGAAGGTGATGAAGATTTCAGTGAAACAGTTGATAGCTGTCTCAGAAAACTGTATGTAGGTCCATGTAAAAACTGTATTTTCCAGGAAGGCTGAGCTTCTGATCTCATGCAGCTCTGCTGTCATTTCCAGGCATGTCTGTCTTAAACGGGCTCTGAGCACAGCCAAGGGGGACAGGGCCCTAAATTCTACACCCGTATCTGCCAGGGCTTACTCCTTGTAGTGCTAATACCTGAAAAACAAGTAGATCCCTAGACAGGAAGACTAATGAGTCTCATTTCCTGTAAATTTATGGCTCATGGCTAATTGGATTTGGCTGTTGGGAAGATGAAAGCCACCTGAAGTTTTCCTTGCAGCTGAAGCTTCTCTATGGGCTTCTTACAAAGTAAGTAGATTCTTGAAAGGGTTCAACTCCTCCTGCTTCCTCTTCCTTATTTGTCAAAGGCACTTTTTCCCATGTTCACACACCTATTTCATACAATTTTTTAGGAACGCTGTTCCTACATTCTACCCATAACAAACTTGTAATTAAACAGTAAGTCAGAATATCCTAGTTTGAGTACAGATGATGCAAGAACAGAAGTCTTGCTTCTATAAAAAAAAAAAAAATCAGCTTTCAGAGGGCAGCCTAGGTCTACAGAGCAAACTCACTGTCCCATCCCAGAAACAAGTAGTCAGGAACTCAGAAAAAAATGCAAGTGGAGACTGAACAAATAGCATTAGCATCACAAGGGCTAAGAACCAGGACCCAAATTTGCAGCACGCAGCAAAACTGAAGAGACTGGGGCAGGGATTTCTGCCTGAAAATTTGACAATTTCTCAACATCCACAACCAGCAGTCTTCAAAAACGCTTGGGCTCAGGTACAGTGAGTACACAGAAAGCAATGGAGGGGAAGATCTTCCTTTCCCCTTTTCTTCTTTAGCTCTCCAAAACTTACTCAATTCATCTCCTGAGCCACCTCCTCCTCCCCACTCCACCCTCAGTGAATTATTTACCCTTCCCATGTCTTCGGTTCCTCTATGCACAATGAAGTCAGCGTTACACAAACACAAACACCTGCAGCTATCCTGATGGGTACTAGAAAACTTCAGGGTGTGTTATTAGCTGTATTTTACAGGTGAGAAAACTAAGATTGAGAGAATTTAAGTGACTTGGTCTAACAGGAATCATGGTCCAATGGCTTCATATCAGCCTTGCAAGACAGCACACACCAAAAGACAAGGGTTTGTGTAACTGGGTTATAGAAAAGCAACAGCGACTTCTGTTGGTAGGGCTGTCACTCACTTAACAGGTTAGTCTAATTCTGAAACGACCTCCCTACTTAAATTCCTTTAGCAACCCCTATTTACTGTGATCTGGAAAGTCCAACACAACGTACTGCTAGCTGTCAAAATACTTTGGGAGTGTGTCTTAAGCTCTGAGACTGCTGAAAATCTTCTAAGGCCTTTTATGTGTGTGGATGGGTGAGGAAAGAGGCAGCAGAGAGAGAGAGAAGGGAGGGGAAGAACATGAGATCCTTCAAAAAATGTCTTTGACTTGAGATTTCAGAGTACAGAGAGAGAGAAAAAGTTTGGAGATTTCTGGAGATTTCTCCCCCACAAAATTAGAGGGGAATCAAAGAAGTACCTTCAGTTATTTTTAAGGATGAAAACTACTACCCAAAAAATATCCATGAAAAGGAACAAATGAATAAGTACAAGCAAAAAAATCCTAAGCCAGCAAAACTCCTGAAACATCAGTTTAATATGCTCCACACACAAAATATTTATATGCATTTAACACCAGATGAAAGTTCACAGTGGTTGTCTTAAGTAACCACAAGGTTGCATTAACAAGTCTGAAGGTGACAAAAGCATGAATGAATGTGGTAAGCTCTTTATGCGTGAAAGAAACAAGGCCAAGAAAGACCTAAAAAAACCCAAAACTTTCATTTATTTTGTGTTTCAGGCACCCAAGGCAGTGGACTACCTAACTGTATGTTTTTTGCAATGCTGGGTTTGCATTACTGCAAACCTTTATGGCCTTACATTAAATTCTACAAGTGACTCAGGGATTTGCCTCTTTGCATTTTGTAGCCATAATTCAAGAGGCAGAGAAAGAATTATTTAACAGAGAAAATGAAAATATTATTTTATTAGGACTATAGCTAAAAGTGAACATGGGAAACAAAACAATTAAAGTAGGAAATATGAAGATTTTGGTAGAAATTAAAACACATCAAGCATGATAAAAGTCACAGCAACTTAATGTGGACCCACCTAGTTGCTTAATAACTTAAAAATGTGTGCATATAAACATACACAAACCTGAGAGATACAAGTGTATATACACACATTGATTTAGAAACATCCGTGCAGGCTTCTTTGTTGATTATTATTATTATTGGTTTTAATATTGTTGGTTTTGTTGTTGTTGTTGTTGTTCTTAGTATTATTGGATTTTGAGAGAGAAACCTGCCCAACATGCTTCCCTGTTTCTGTTCTTCGCAATGGTGTAAAACAAAGGAGAATTTAGCCAGCTGAAGTGAATGCAACAATTCATGGCAATCACAGTTACCAAGTGTTTGGTAAACAGGTCTAGAGTACGCATACTGCCCATCCCTGAGGCTAGCCTCCCCTCCACTGCAGTCAGCCAGGTCACATATTCCGATTCTTGACCCTTAGTAAGATCTCCTGTACATGCATTCAGGCCTGGATTTCCAGTACTCTATCTCCTACACTGGATGGAAGCCTGATTCCACACCTGAACCATGATTTGCAGCCAAATTATGCCACTTCTATCTACGTTGTCTTTTTGCTTTTGTGATTTGTACTTTCCTTCATGGTTATAAAGAACAATGAAATCCTTCTTAGACTTTATTCTGCTAGGCTAAGCCAACCAAACCTTTTCATCCCCCTTGTAAGACAACTCTTCAGTCTTTCAGTGATCTAAATGCTTTTCTTATTCCTTTTATAATGTCCCAGTTTCAGTTCATCTTTTTGAATAAGATATTTACTACATAAGAGGCATTGCTCTGTTACAAGATATTCCCTGCCTTCACCACAAACACTCTCCCAAGACATCTCTGCATCACACCTGCCTTCCTCGTGGTTGGAAAGCACTAGTTCTCTTCTTCATCTGTGGATTAATTACTGCATGCAGATCTTTCTCTTATTTCCAAGTGCCAATACCAGGATGACAGCAGGTACATATATACAACCCAAATAGCCCTAACATCACTTACTACAGTATATAATCTCAGCCTATGATACTCTGATACAGTAAAAAACAGGCAAAATTAATCTCTACTATTCAGACTTATGATATGAAATATTCAGCCCGTAATACTCATGTGTTATTAGACGGAGTGCTATTGAGCAGCTTTGGATACCAAATTGGTCTCCAATTAGCATTTTCTCTTGTATTTTTTTCACATCAGGGACCAGCAGGAAACCAATGAATGGCAGCTAAGCAATGAGAGAAATAAAAGCACTTGAAAGCAAAAATCATCAAGTCAATAATAATTCAGTTTCTATTATTAAGGGAAAACATAAGTGTTGTATAAATGAGCCTTATGGTTTTGTATACCAGTCCATAAATATGTAGTTCTTCAGACAGAAATCAAAACTGAGTCACTGCAACAGATATAATTAGAGGATATGTCTCGAAACACTTTCTCCCTCCCTCCTTAACAAAATTTTCTTCTCTTCCATACATACATCATTCTTGTCACATCAGAAAACTTCCAGTGGAGCAAATATGAATCCTTAGCGTTACAACAATAAAATATGCAAAAGAGAGAAGAATGGAAGACACCTTTGCAATGTTGATCATACTAACTCTTTATGTAGCTAAAAGCTAGAGCGGGAATAATTCAAGGTGTAATTATCAAGTTGGAAATTGAAAGCACCCTGGAAGAACTTGTAAAACGAGAAAGTAGAAATCAAAGGATCCACAAGATTTAACCTAACACGTAAGAATATTATATTTTTAAGTATGAAAACAGATCAGCTTCCTTTTCATTCAAAATTGGAAAATGTCTCCTTAATATATCTTTAAGATGGAAATAAAACCAACAACCACCATCAGAATGCTAACATTCACTAATGAACACTGGATGTTAAAGAGAAAAAACGATACCTAAAGTATGCAAAGACTCTAAGACATACACATACCTTGCTCTAAAGCCCACTGAAGCTGCTATGGGAATACTCTATATCAACCTGGAAGGATTTTGGATTTCTCCCAGTTTGTACTAAAGCAAAGTCAGAATTGCAGAAAATACCAAGAGTTCAAGCATCTATGTTTTTCAAAAAATGTTAGCTAAGAAGGGGATTAAGATGCTAAAGATGCAGGAAATTCCATTCTGTGGTCATCCTTTTTCAAAAGGCTCTTAAGACCTTTACCCCTTTTTTGGTAAGAGTTTGAAAATATATTTCTACCCACAACAAAACGATCAGTGTCCCCACTGGCCAAAACCAGGACTGAAGTTCTGGGAAAGTGCTTGATCTTTCTTCCCCTGCTACAGTTCATCAGATGAGTAATTCTCACTACTACAAGTCGAAGCCACAGGATGTTCTCTAAATGCAGGTAGAAATGATGAAAGCTCCAGAATGTCTAGGAAGGTCAGTGGCCTCCTCATGTATTTTGGGTTATTCAGTGGACTGCCACTGAGCTCCTCCTACCTAAAAAGAGCTCACCAGCTTCCAGGTTTTATGTTGGGTTTTTTGGTTTTTGTTGTGTTTCTTTTTTTTCCTTCCATTTCAAGTAAAAAGTCTCTATAGCAACTGGTTTGCATCCTGATGCATCTGAAGGATGGGGACAAAAGAGATACAGTTTATTTCAAGACATGCTTTTATTTCCAAAAGTCACTTAAACAGCATGTGTGTATATACTTTGTATGTACTAAAATTCACTAGAATTCACCAGATTCCCGTGACCTCCCACAGAATGCTATGATTAAGTGCCTTATCTGAGATTCCTGATGGTAAGGAATCAGGAAGTGCTCAGCAAGTGCTGTGCTCCCACCCTCTGGAAAGTTGAACCCCAAAGTTTTGTCCCAAGATAATCCAAATGAATAGCCATGTTCATCCTTCAAACTACACTTTAGCTAGGAGCATACTGGAAATAAGCACAAGCTTTCAGCCCAACTTTCTCAGAGGTAAAGCATTATTTTTTTCCCATGTGACAGCATTGCACTAAAGCCTTTACTATTTATTGCCCACAATGAGAAACAAAGATAGTGAACAACAACTTTGAAAAAAAATATACAGTAACAATGAATCAGGTATTTAAAATACTTAATTCAAAAGTATTTTGTGTCTAGTTTGTAATGAGAAAATATTCTGACAAAAGATTTCTCACTTACAAAAACACTGTTCCCAAAATGCTGACATTTTGCTCTCACCTTGGCAATGCTTACTTTTCAGCTGCAGCTCTGAAAATTAGCAAGTACATGCCTTTTGCCTTTTAGGCTAATTTAATTAAAAGCGATACTAGATTGTGTTATACCTCCTTAAAACACTGTTCTAAGAAACAGCCTGGGGAACCACTCCCCAGCTGCTTTAGAACAATGCATAATTCTGTTTAACTTCCCAAGCAGCGAAGAACAATTCTGGTTTATCATAACTACTTGGAAGGTTGCCATGCCACAACCTAACACTTCTTTTCTTTATTATTGTAATTTATTACTTCTTAAACTCAGAGGATGGATACCCAATGGACTGGGGAGAATATTTTGTGTGATTCTGACACCTTTGAGAAAACTAAACTTCAGTGTTTGCTTGTCACTCATCAAACATGGAAAAGCTCAGGAAATACATACACACTCCAATAACTGTGCAGTGCCTTTGGATGTAAGCATCTGTGATATAAAGCTATATAACAGTTACTGGGAAGGTGCTTTGAACAGAAAAAGTATGATATGTGCAGCTAAAACACCATGTGTTGTGGATCTGCAAGAGTATATGCTCTCTCCAAAAACACACATACCATTTTGTTGAGTTCAACATTTATAATCATATACTTCTGAAGTAGTTCAGCTTGCATATAATGTGTAGAGTTTATCTACAGAGGTAACTTAAAATGAGCATAAACTTCAGGATAAATAGTTACAGGTCAATTTTTATAATAAAGCAGATTTCTAGTGCCTGAAATATTTATTTGCATATCAAAGGTTACAGAAAAAAAAAAAAAGCAGTTGCTTTAGCTGAAATTAGTGATAAACTACCTTGTGATCTTAATTTCCTGAAAATACAATCCATGGGTCATAAGATCCATATAAATTTGCTTTCATTC
The DNA here is from genome assembly GCA_002844005.1 of Limosa lapponica baueri. Lineage (NCBI taxonomy): Eukaryota > Metazoa > Chordata > Aves > Charadriiformes > Scolopacidae > Limosa > Limosa lapponica. The sequence goes on along the minus strand of KZ505821.1, from coordinate 636,744 downwards.
TGTTGAGCAGCACTGCACGTATTTAATTCCTAATGGGAAAAAATACCTAAATTCTTTGGAAGTAGGGGATTGTACAGAACATCTCAGCTATGTCAACACTGATTTTCATTGCCAGGCTGGCCAGCATCACATTTGACCCATAGGCCTAAAAGATTTTATTTCACCACAAACAAAAGAGAATGAGTTGACTGGGAACACCTGTGAATGGGAAAATGTCCCCAGCACAACTCTTTGCCTGGCTTAGGAAACTGTGGGTACTCAGACCCTCTCAGCACTGTATTTTCAAGAACACTATGGAAATTCATGGCTAAGACCAACTAACATTTGAATAATTTGTCCTCTAGATGACAAAGACCTTCACGCTAAGAGAAACAATACTAAAATGGATGAAAAGATTTCTGTTTTTGGTGGAATGGAACATCTGCAGTTTAAAGAAATTTTTTTTTTTTTAATGGGCGCCTGATTCATTATAATACTTGAGTACCAGAAGGGTTTGGATATTTTTGGGGGGGGTTGTTTATTTGTTTTTTACTAGTTTTACAATAATATCAATGATGACACAACAGACAACACTGCAGATTTAGAAAAACACAGAAAGAATTATGTTCCTTGTTATTTTCTTTTTTTTTCTCTTACATATTAATTTATCTCTGTGGGTAATCCAATCTCCTGGAGAACCAGACTCAGGTACTTCCATCCATTTCAACTGGTTTAACCCCAGCCAGCAGCAAGGACCATGCAGCTGCTTGCACAGTTCTCCTCCTTCCCCCTAGAAATGCAGGGAGAAGAAGGAGAAAAGAAGGAGAAAGGGAAACAAAAAAATCTTGTGGGTTGAGATAAAGATGGTTCAATAGCACAATAACAGAAAAGGGAAATAACACAAGTCACTCTCACCACCTGGTGAATTGGTACCTTCTGAGCAGTGATCATGGATTCCCACCCCTTGGCCAACCCCCGTGCACATACTGAGCAGGACATCTATGGTATGGAATATTTAATTGTTCTGCTTCAATGGGAAGCTGAAAAGAGTCCTTGAACAATACAAACATTTCTTAGCAGCAACTAAAATAATATGCATTGTTGACATTCCTTTCACAGCAATCCCTAGAAAGAATATTAACTCTCTCCTAGCTGAAAGCAGGACATCAACTAAAAAAAGAACTCAAAGATGATGTTGCTGATGAAAACTCTTTTATCTTTTAAAAACAATAGCCACAAAATCTTGTGATCTCCACTAATCTTTACTCAGTCAAAATTTCTATTAAAGCCAAGAGGAGTTTTCCTTAATAAAAGACAAAAAGCTCTTTCCCAAAACTACAGTATTTTAGAAAAATGTCTTAAAACTCTGCATTTGTAATAGGGTCATTTAGAAACATTTCTGGAATGGTTAAACTAGTTTTCCATAATAGTATTGCAGCTGATATTTGTCCAAATGTAGACATGAATCAGGTTAAAATTATCCTCAAGTTGACTTGAAAATTCTGGAATCAATATTTAGGTTAGTAATTAATTAAGCTAAATTACTTTAATTAATTCATTAAATGAAATGGATTTAGTTTAAACATTAGAAGAACCAAAAGAATGGGATCCTTGGCAGGTGGGGCTTACCTGCTCTTCAGATTTTCCATTGTCTTTTTCTGTGTTTTTAAATCACTGCATAGCTTGTCATGCCTGAATCTCTCCAACATGTTTATATTGCTACTGGGATATAGCTAATAGTTACAGAAAAGGTTCAAAGATAAGTTTTTTGGGTTTTTTTTCACCTCACTGATTCCTGCCATGACCACCAGTAAATTCCGGAATCTCAGCCTATGTATTTGTTTAAAAAGGAAAAGTTACACCACCAACAATAATCCAACCTTGCAAAAGGTGCTGCAAAATTTAATTAACATTTAAACATGCTCAGTGATCCTTAGGTGACACAGAGTGTAAGTACAGTATGACTGTTACACCTTGGAGTGGTGAACAACCATAAAAATAAAACTCCCCTCGTAGCACACCTGACAAATTAGTCTGAGAAAAATGAAAGCATGTAGCTCTCATGCCACTCAATTTCTGTAGCAGTGCTATAAAGGCCTTTGTATGGGTGTGTATGCATTCAAACACTAAGCTGCATACTGCTGTTATTCTTACTATTCACACACATTTTTCTTTGACTGAGCAGGTTCCAGCAGTCAGATGGATTAATGACATGTTGGTTCATAACAACAAGTCAAGTGTTCCTCCTCATGAAAAGATAAAATAAAATAAAACACTTCACTAACAAGATTCATTAAAAGGGAAAGCAGCCTGATTCAAACCGAGATCCAGCGTAGTGCACCTGCTGCACAGCCTGCCTACCAGCTCCAGCTGTGGGTAGTGAGGAGGGGTAACGAGCCGGATGCAATCCAGCGGTGCTTGCCCGCAAACAATGTGTTATCCTTGGGAGAACATGCGAGGATGCAGAACAATTTCCCACAAAAGACTTTATGCAATTTCCATGTTAACTTTTGTTTCTTAAATCACAAAAGAGGGTCTTGCTGTTAAGAAAATGCAAAACTAATTAATGCATTTTTCAGGCCTTCCCATGCCGCTATTTCTCGCCTCCTCTTATCCCCCAACACAAGCTACTAGAAACAGCAAAAGCACAAACCGCAGAAACACCAAGTTAAAGATCTGAGCCTGCTAAGTGTCAGGAATCCTCAGGTTAAATTGGTTAACCCTGGGGATGCTCATCTCTTAGTTCAAACCTTCAGCATCTCCTAGGCTCAACCTCCAAAATGCCATCAGCCTCTTTTAGCAAATCTACCATGAGTATTTTAGCATATGTAGGGCATTACCATTGCATCTTTTACACCTGCCAAATCCACCCATACCTTTACTGTGGTTATCACTAGTGACATCAAACATATGGGAAATGGCTTCAGAAAACTGGTACACACAAACAAGTAGTACAGCTGGTATTTTTCTAAAGCAACGCATGCAAATCTACTACAGGACTTACTATTTCTGTTTCTCTTCTGTTTGTCTTGTAATATGGCTATTTGCACTGTTTCTGTCATAGGTTTCAATACAGGTAACTGAATGTCATGATCCTATTGAAACTGCAGAAGCTTTGTTTTCTCTGAGCCTGGATTTACATACCCTGCCTCCTTTTTGTATTCGCTTATCCTACTGATTTTTGTTCTGAGCTGATGCGTCTCTAGATGTCATAGCACGCTTTGTAATGCCAATGTTGTGAATAAAGAAGTACTTGATAGCAGGTGGGGTAACTAACATGCATCCGACGCCACAAGTATCAGTTATTTTTCCATACTCTGTTTCTCACAAGAGATCGCTCTGTTGGTTCTTAGCAAGCATCAGGGCTGGAATTGAAGACTACAACAAGTCTTTAATCTTAGAAATGACAAATCAAGAAGTCCTAAAATAAAAATGTTGGAAGAGCTGGAAAGGGATCTTTCTAAGCCTGTCAGACTGCTAGAGCTAACTAACTCTTACTCCTCTGCCTCGGAGCACTTCAGGAGGTAAAAGGTACATTTTTTTAGTGCCAGACTTTTGAAGTTATCCTATAGGGTGCAGTCATTCCTATTTCTTCCTTTAGGGACAGATTCTGGGCTTCTAAATCACAAATTCAATAATCTAAGGAGTCCTCTTAAACCATGTGCCAAGTAAGAGAGAACATTTGTGTAATAAGCTATAGAGACCTTTTTGCAGGGCAAGATGAAGAAACGACAGCTTCTCTCCCTGCCGAACTGGCAAGCAAAGTGCAGGACACTGACAAGCACGGCGCTAGCGGCACTCGAACTGAATGTTGCACTGAGCAGCCACATCTTCAGACGTTTTGTGAGGAGGAAAGGAATTTGGCATGTATGAAGGGAGAAGCTGTTCCAGCCACGAGAGGCAGAGTGAAAAGCTGGATTGGGAGACAAAGAAAGCAGTCAGATAGGAAGTGAAGGCAAGTGGGTGTGAAAGGGAGGGGTGCAGAAGAACTGGGAAAGAGGATGGAGCAAGCTCTAGCTGCATTCTGCTTTACGTGACCAATCCACGGGAATATGTTACCAAACAAAGTTAACAAGGAATGACTGAGAAAAGTATCCACTGCACAAGCAATCCGCACGGAGTTAGAACCTGGGACCCAGCTTCATTTAAATTATTATTTTTCCTTCAGCCCACAGATTTGTGTGCTATTGGTGAAGACTTCTTTTCTTTATTATGTCATAGCAGGCCTCTGCCTAGATAATATAAGTACTGAACCTGTGACCTTTTAAGCCATGCTGTCAGGCAGGGGGCTGCAGTAATGTGAAGCAGAGCTAACATCGAACTGGCAGGGTACAATGGCCCCATTATTGAGTTTGCTTGCACTTGTCCGACACTGGGTAAAATCCCCTGAACAATGTCAAGACCTTTTAAATGTCAAGTCTTCCTGGCTCTGGGCACTTGTGCCTGAAAGCTCCTAAAAGAGCAGCAGGGTCTGGACTGCGAAGAGTGATTGCAGGCTGTTTATGGAGGAAAGTGAGCAGGGGCAAATGAAAAGAAGAAAAACGTGCCTGGGAAAAGAGATTTTTGCAGCAATCTGTGAGATTTTGCCTGGTAATTAACTTAGGAATCATGCAATTGTTGCCAACAGTTGACCTGAGGCTGCCCTCTGGGTTGAGAGCTAAATTCCGTATTTAATAGCTACCATGGGAGAGGTAGAGCAGATTGAAAGTAGTGGTGTTGAGGAGTATTTATTAACAAATAACTTTTAAAGTGGAGGGCAAATAGCCAATGAAATCTGGCTTGTGAATTTAATATGGTTTTGTCAGCATATGGTACCACTCAGGGGACATGAAGGAGGAATCTTTGTTACATACGTACGTGTGACTGGCAAGGAAGCCATAATGAGAAAACTGAAGCAAAAATAGATGTTTCTTCTAAATACATTTTAGTAGAGGAAATGAAGCAACACCGAAACTGTTCAAACAGTGATCATACTAATTCTTGTGAATTTTGAGCTGCACCTTGCAGGATGAATGGTCTGAACGCCCAGTAGCAGAAATGGGAATAAACAAACAAGCAAATGCATGAATAGAACTTTGTTTTTTTTGTTGAAGTCACTTGTGCAAAATATTATTAATTGCAAGTCAAAACTTTGGAAAAGCAAAAAAAATCATCAGCAATAAAGTTATTTAATATGGATGGACTCATCACATATCCATGCTCCAAAACTCCCACAGACTTCACAGAGTGCCCACCCCCAATCTGTTACACTTTTTTGGTTCTTTGGTCAGAGTCCACTGTTTTAACAACTTAACTGAGAGTCACAGAAAACTCATAAACTGCAAAAGGAGAAGAAAGAGGAAAAAGATGTCCCATGTGAACTTGAATATATTCCTAGCATTCCCATTCTACCCTTGCAGATTTCAATGGACTTTGGCTCAAGTCTGTAAACATGGGGAAGGTAATAGGAACAATAGAAATTTTCAGCAAATGAGTTCTTTTGCACTAATTCTCTAGGAAAATATAGTATTTCAAGGGTGCTAGAAGATCCTTGTGCTAGGTACTTTACTTTTGGTAATGGCAGTAACTTCTTTGCTGACAAGTCTTTAATTCTTCATTTACTACCCACCACATGCTGCGGGCACTTACACTTGTTTGACACAGTATAGAACTATTGTAACTGCAGCACACAGTCCAGCTGAGCTAGACATTTGCAGAAGTAGTGCAATGATCAGGAATTATTCCACTACTTCTGATATATCTTGTATTGTTTGATGAACAGTCCAAAAACATCACATCTAAATCCATGACATGTACAGGTTAAATAATATATCTCCTGCAGTCACATTTTTCTTTGCTCCTTATATCTGCCATGAACTGACATGGAACTAGAATGCATTCAGACTTAGGCTTTTGTTTTTGTTTTTTTTTTAAATAAAGAACAGAACTCGCCACATTTGAGAGAAAAATTACAACAATATGAAGTTGAATGCCACACCATTTCTTCACAGTCTGATACTTTTCAATCTTGAACCAAAGATGGAAAGGTAAAGGGAAGGAAAATCTTGGACCAGTGATTCTTCCATGTGCAAAGCAAGCTCTTCTATCTGATTTGATAGTTATTTGCCTCCCAAAAGCAGTCAAAGTGTGTGACCAGAAATTCAGGCCAACAGAAAATTACAGCACCAAAAGACAAGCCCCATCAATTATTGTTTAGAAAATACTTCCATTATGAGCATGTTTTAAAGTACTCAGAACATTCCTAAAGATTAAGAAAAGAAAAGAAAGAAAGGCGGAGGGGAAGAAGGGAAGCATGCTATCCTTGGGCAGAATATCTTTAAATAGTCCTGCACCCAACGGACAGTTTTTAAGAATTCTCTTTATTTCTTTTGGAGGTTCTAAGTAATTCTTGCAAGTTCATTTGTACTGCCTTATTTATATTTTATTATTTTGTTCTCTTTAATAAAATTTAGAAGTAAATTCAGACTCTGATGTGACTACCAGTGGCCTTTACCTTATGGTCCTTTCTCTTTGTTCTTACTCTCTGTCTCTTCATTTATCAAATGCTACATTTGATGATCAAATATTTGAGTAGGATCACTATCCATTCTTGTACAGCTTTGTGGCTGACATTCATTTAAAAAACTAGAGGGTGGAAGACAGAAAGGTAATCTTTTTTGCAGAGCTCCCAGCAAATAGACATTAATCTAGTTTGAAGATCTCATTATTTAAGATCTACTTTTAGTTCTAGGCACATAAATGCAAAATGTTCTCAACAATGTGTCTGATGGTTCTTGTAGGATGTCCACCAAGAGGCCATGAGTCTTCTAAAAAAAGTATTCATTATTCACAAGTATTTACTGAGATTCATCACCTGTCTGCCACATTGCCTGTGCACAGTTCATTGTGCAGAGCTAAGATTCGAATTTCCAATTGCTTTTATTAAACACAAGTCATAATGTTCATTTCAGTTTCTTGGTTGGCCAAGTATACCCTGTGAAAGAACCAGTTTGAGAAAACCCTGATGACTGACTATAAAAAAACCAAACCACCTTCCAGTAATCACTCTGCAATATAGATTTGATATTCGTTATTATGAAGAGTATTCCTATTTTGGAAGACAGAATATATACCACACACAGAAAGAGGCACCAATACAGTAAAAAATAATTTGCTTAAAAATCACAGTAAACAGTAGCAGACTGTAAGTTTTGTGTGTAATGACCCAGCTGTCATTACTGCCATGGCTACAAATTCTGCTTGCCTGCTGGGCTGCAGAACGATGTTGTATCGGTTGGATATCAAGAGCCTGACACTGCCGCTGATCGACACGGCTGGGAGCATGCTCCATACAGCAGAGTGTGGCCTCCCCACCCAGCTGGGCTCTAACTGGCCCCAGAGCAGAACTGCAAACAGGGCAGAAAGACAAGAGGCACATCTCTTCTGGAAAGCCTGTACATTGTGAGGCTTTGGGGTCTGCTCAAATCCTGCCAGAGAGACCTTTCTGCTCACTGGAAATCTGCATCTGAAAACTCTGCACGAGCAGCTCGAAAAGCTGTGTGAGGGGGAAGCAGAGGACCCAGGGCCTAACATCACGCACCGCGCGCAGGTCTCACTCCTCCACGAATATCAGTAGCCTGAGCAACCTGACCTAGTTGAAGATGTCCCTGCTCATTGCAGGATACTTGGATTAGGTGACCTTTCAAGGTCCCTTCCAACCCAAACTATTCTATGAGGTTTTTTTTAGGAGTTGTGCAACTGCCACAGTTGCAGCATATGCCATAGCGTAAAATTCTGCTGTGCCTAAGAACTTCAGGACAAACAACAGTAACTTCTTCCTCCTCTCCTCTTTCTTTTTTTCTCCTTCAGAATGGCATTTTCCTTTTAATGCAACTGAAACTTGTAGCTAGGGTTTGGCAGAAGATACTTTGCTAAAGCAGCCGTCTTAAATTTCAAACAAATCTTAACTACAATCTTTGTAGAAGTTCAGAAAGAAAACATTTGTAAACTTAAAGAGAAGGTGGGGCAGGGGGAGAGCCTGAGAAGAGAGAGTAAACAAAAGTGCCTAGGTTAATAGTCATGGTGAAAGCACTCCACAAATAAGTGCAACTGTACCCCCACGCCAGTCACTTCCACACTTACAGCTCTGAATAAAACGTCCACTGATATGATGGTTCTCTAGAGAATTCGTTTCTGCTACCCAGAGCTACTTTTAGTGTAAGTGGGCCAGGACTCCACTGCTTTTGACCTTTCCTGGCCAGAAAAAGTGTTCTTAGAAAGCAGCTATTAAGTTGTGCGTATTGAGTACCTGCTGACAGGAAATTTTAAATTCCCACCGGCAGATATATATGAGCACTAAGTGCTTGTTTGTCCATCCAATTAGTGGGAGGAGGAAAAAAAATATGTGAAAGAAAGCGTGCTATTTGAGTTCTCTGAACAATCACAACTTAACAACTCAGCTCAATGCTACAATATTTGTAATCAGTCTATACAGTGAAAACAAAAAGTATTTTTTATTGAACATGTTTGAATAATGGATAAATTTAAGGAAATTGTAATCTGTTTTGCTGAGAAGAAAAGCAGGCTAAATTAATTGAATAAATTATTCATTGTAAATTATGGGCTCAAGTCTGCTACTCTGTCTTCGTATATATACATTCATTTTCTGGCATCTCTGCTGAGCTTGCTAACGAGGATACCAATTAGTAACAATGGTGCTGGTGGTTTTATTTTAACTTTACTTGTCTCTGCGTTTCCTGCTTTTGTCTGGTACTAGAAGCTGATGTACTAAAAGGACATGGATTCTTCCATTTAAAAAAAAATCAGAAAATACTGGAAGTATAAAAAAATAATAGCAAATAGACAACTTGTCTGGGCTTTACAGCTTGATCCTTCAGTCCAAAGTTTGAATCCATTTCAGCAAGTGCCCAAGCTTTGGTATAGGTATTTGGAATAAGCCTTCCAATGTTCACAGTTGTTGCTCATCTCTGATTATGAAAGAGCAAAACAGGTATCTGCCCCCAGTAACAAATAGACGTCCAACTTCAGGTATGTAAAATAAAGCTTATTCTATAGCAAATATGTATGCTTGTATAGTGATCTGGAAAGATACATGCTGAATATCTTACTTGGGTAAATCAAAGCAAAGTCAGTCAAATAAAAATCTATCTGAGGCTTCACAAGAGACCCAGTGGCGTGGGGACTTGAGCTGCTTCATGGACAGACAGTACAACATGAAGCATTCAGCAAAGCCCTTAGTTTTTTAAATTAAATTCAAGTCTTTCTAAAGTTTGAGACAACATTGAACTAAGGAACTCTAGGGTGGAATAATTTGATCTGATTTTATATGTCTACAATATAGGTATCTGTGAGAGACTACCCTGCATGGCTGCTTTTATAACAGTGCTTTTATTGCAGTTCCTCCTACTTTAGGCATCTGCTTAGGTTGAGGAGACCTGCTGGGCTAGCTGCTTTCTGTCTGTGGACTACAAAGTAAAGTAGGAGGGTGACTAACTCAGGTGAAGTCAACCACAATGTTGATGTCTGGCTGACCACAGCCCCTTGTGCCTCAGGACCAAATTAGAGATGGATGAGGAACTGTATGTGGTAACGCCTGTGAACAGATGTTGACCAATAACATATGTTGTCCACTCATGGAAAACGCTGTCCTCAGTATGCAGGAAAGCAACAATCAAATGCTCAAAGAATGAGCAGGATAGTTAAACCCTCAGTACCTACTGCCTTCCTCTAAAACCAAAGTTTATTAAAAACAACCAAACCAGGATGTGAAAACACTAAAGCCCCCCAAAAGATGACATACTGTTTTCCAGCTTACAGCCATTTTACAGGTTTCACTTATTTCACCTCCCTTGCTTAGTGGAAACAATTAAGACAACTGAAACAAAAGTGACAGTGTCTTTACTAATAAGTAAAATTGTCTAAGGTCTGTTGTCTTGTCCAAAGTGAGCAACGTGGTTTATGTCTGCATAACTGAGCTGTCTTTGACTTGCCAGCCCCATGTGGCCTCATCCATGCCAGTTGTTTAAAAGAGTTTCTAACCTGCAGTATTCTCTGAAACGTGTCCAGGGTCTATTTGGAATAATACTAATTGTCATGGGCCAAAACTGCCAGGGAGTGTGCTAACAATTTAGCAGTGTGGGGCACTAGGAAGCACCGGTTCGAGACTATGCCTTTATCTCCTTAGCTTCCTATCCTGATCTTACTAGGACTAGCTTGGATTATCAGGCCTTATTATACCTATACAATGAGGTGACAATTAAATGACAGACACTACATGAATGGTAAAACAGGAAACCTTCAGGCTTTACCTAGCCGGATCTTCGCCTAAAATTCATGGACTTGTTTTGTTACACAGTCATATCATACATCAGTCAAGCTTGCAGGGCCCCAATCCTTTAATCGGTTGCTCTGTTTATATATGGATTTGGAAAGGTCTACTTTGTACTCTTCCTGTTCCAAAAATGACCACTATCCTTTTCTTTGGAAAACACATATAAATACAGCTTACATGATGTGACACAGTGGAAAAACTGCGGATTGACAGTCTCTCTTCCAAACCCCTCATCGTGACTCTTTCAGTGAATTTGTTTGAAAAATATTCATCAAAATGTCAACTCGCAGTTACCATTTCCATGGCATTTTTATTTGGTTTTAAAATGAGTTGACTTTATCTGTTAAGCTAACTCATGACTGTTCTCTGTGTGGTCTTCTGATTTCTCTTCATATCTGCATATTTCATCCTCAGTGTGTACCTGATCTCACACAGAGCAGTCATGGACAGGCAGCCAGGTGCAGCAGACAGACTGATACATTTTCTTACGGACTACAGACAGATCTCTTGCCACGTGATGCAAAGTTTTGAGATAAGCAAATTAAACACAAACTGGCAGGGTATAGCATTGCAGATATTACTTAGTCACATAATTGCTCAGTCTAAAAATTACAGAAAATCCAGGTAGTGCATTGAGCATAAGTATATGGTTGCCTTTGCTGTTTTTCACAAACTCCCACTTCCTTGCTATATGTCCCTTTGCAGTCAGCTGGAGCAGCATCTCTGGAAAGCTCAGAATTTCTGAAGCGTGATGAAACATTTTGTTAAGGATTAATATAGCAATGAATCAGCACTATAAAACCAGAACAAAACTTCCTCATAAATGAAACTCTTGATTGTCAAAACAACTGCCTACGCCAGGTTTTTGATATCATTTGTCTCCTAGACTTTTGATTTTCATCAAGGTTGGATATGATGGTCCGGAAATTCCTCACTGACTGTCTCTTTAGAGAGAGAGGAACTTGAAAAGGTGATTGCAGTGTCTATTCTGTTCCTTCTCAGGTAGAGGTCAGCATGAAGGTTCACCTGAGCCTGATGGTTCACCTGGTGACACTGATTTTAAGAGAAAAATCCTAACGCCCCCTGTTGAATAAGGTTGAGAACTTGGAAGTAGGCAATGCTAGTGCTGCCATCCTCTCCTGAAGGTTACTGATGTGATTGCCTGGGCTCAGTATTCTCTAGGGATTGCCTATCATTCTATGCTGTCTATCAAAATACTTCTGGGATTAATTGCTATACTTTTCTGTATAGCCCTGGGGAATCACACTGACAGAGGATTGTTTCAAGGGGAATCATAGGGAAAATGATCGTGAAGTTCCTTTCTGGCAACTACTCTGCATGGACAAATGCACTCAGAGTTGTTGACCAGGGATGGGGAGGTGTGTGTGTGTGTGTGTGCGCACAACAGGCCATCCCAAAGATCTACAGAGATAGGAGATTGCTTTACTTTCTGCACTGCACAACCTGTGATTTGTTGGACCATTATTCAGCTTGGTTTCTGTTGCTATGTAAAAGTTAGAGACCCAGTACTCCCTGGTGAAGGGTGAATGCCAGGTTGTCCTTGTTTCCTGCTTACAGAGTCTCTTAGTTCCTTGCTAGATCCCCTCAGTGACAGCAGACTTGACATTGCCACAGTTTACATCACATAGACAAGCTGTTAAGAGCCAAAAGAAAGCTGATTCTTTTCAACATTAGTGTTGATTTTCAGTATAATTAATCCCTGCAGTCTAAATGGCATGGGACCGGATGCTGTTCGTTCTTTTTAAACTTACCAGCTACCCTTGCTGAAAATGCATGGTCTTATTTTAGTTGCTTTTTATTTTGCAATCCAATAAATTGTGAAGGTGGTTTTCTGCATACCATTCTGCAGACACTGTGGTTCATCATTCATCCCTATAAATATTGTTCTAAAAAACAGTAAACATCACACTTCTTACTGTATGAACAGTAAGTAATAAATAACAAAAAAAAAATAGAGGATTATCATTCTGCAGATTACTTGGTGCAAAATAAAGAACTTCAGACTCACTTTATCCACTTTTAATTATTCTTTCAGATATTTGAAACTCTTCACCCACCTGCCTCATATATGCTAAACTTATTAGCATGAACTAATGAAGAAATATTTATATATTTCACTAATAACTACAAGAGGGAGAGAGCAGCTAATTAAATGACAATCAGATCTGTGAAAGACTTCAAGGACAATAAAGAGAGACAACACTTACAAATCAATGAGTAAGTGGAACCCTGCCTTTACAAAATTTTCCCCTTTTTGTAATCACAAAGCAATGTAGCTGTTTTTTCCCACTGAAATAGGAAAGTGGCAGGCCTCTAATTCTGAAAGATTTAGTGAGAAAATGCTTTTTTGAAACCTAAAACGTTAGTTTAACCCACAAGTAAGTATAAGTGCCAAACACTGCTTTTTGTTGAATTCTAGATGAAAGATAATTTTTCAAAATGTAATTTCTTATCAAGGTGCCTTACTGACAACACCTAAGGGTTTTCACTAGCTCAGGCTTTAACTTGAACTTCAGAGAAGTTCAAGTTAAACTTTAGAAGTTTAACTTTAGACTTCAGAGAAGCACGCTTAAAGCCCAGGCAATAAGGAAGCAATCAGCTACAGCAGGGAAGAGCTGCTCACGTGGACTACACAGTTGTTGCATCGTCATAGAATCATGGAATACTAGGTTGGAAGGGAGCTCAAGGATCATCTGGTCCAATCTTTCTTGGCAAAAGCCCAGTCCCAGCACCCTGTCCAGCTGAATCTTAAAGTGTCCAGCATTGGGGAATCCACCACTTCCCTGGGGAGATTATTCCAATGGCTGATTGTTCTCATTGTGAAAAATTGTCCTCTTGTGTCCAATCGGAATCTCACCAGGAGTAACTTGCACCCATTACCTCTCGTCCTTGGTTTGTGAGTAGCAAGACCAGCAGTGCCTCATTCCTGACTGGCACATCTAACGTTTGTATGAGGGAGCAGTCCTCTATGCATTCCAGGAACTTGATGGATGACATGTGAGCTGCTGTATTGTTTTTCCAATAAATGTTTGGGTAGTTGAAGTCATTCATAAGAACCAGGTTTGGAGGTTGATGGCAGATGCCTACTGTAAGATCCTGCTTATCAAGGGCATCAGTTCAATGTCATGCTTAGTGCAGGTGGCCTGAAGAAATTAAGTAATACAGTCTAATCTGAGTGGTTGAAGGGAGTCCACCCACTAAAAACCTGAAATAAATGTATCCTCTTATACCAAGGAAGTACAAATTGAACTGCTGTCAACAAGAGGCACTTGGCATCTTTGGGAAAGCAAAACATTTTAATTTGGGTGCCTAGGTACATATTTATTAGCCTAAACTGGGTTTCAATAATCTGGCTAGGATGTATGGAAATACATAACAAGGTTTCTAACACTGTCCATCCAGAGTCAACAGTCCTTGACCTGTGAAAGTCTCTATAAATTGCACCTTTCTGTTGCTGCTGAGTTGCAATTAATTAGCCTTGTTTGGGAGGTATTGCCCTTTGCTAACCTGTTGCATTTAAGGTCTGTGTCTTGAAAATAATTTTTGGGATTTTGTGCCCATCCACCAGAGCACAGGAGAACAAGAAGCAGAGTTCGTAAAACATGACCTGACATTGCTGAAAAATGCATAGTACACTAAATCCTAACATCTCCTTCCCAGAGTCCCATTTCAGCAAGGCAGCTACTCAGGTAGCTGCTGTGACTTCAGTACAACCATTTATGCTCTGAATTCTGCAGGTATTGAAAACTTTGTTGAATCATGGCAGCTGGTAGTACCAGTGTCCAAACTCATTCTGTGGATGCCTACTAAAAGAAGCCAGGACATGAAATTACAGCAGCCCAGTTCAACACAAAGACTGAAGTTTCACTGTAGAGTTTCATAGAGGAGGGAACTCCCACTGTGAGGAACCAGCATATCCAGCCACGTTACAACCACAGCATATGTATGTCTGAAAGTGACCCTAGCCAAGCAATGCCTACACAAATGGTCTTTTGCTTTGTTTTAGTCAATGGTAGAAAGAAAATAATATTTGTTTCAGCAGAATTACAATTAAAAAAATATAATTACCCTGAAAACATAAACATAGTATCTAATTTTGTTTAGTTTATTTAGTGCCTGCTAACCTCTCTTAAAATGCATCAATTTCTAAGCAAAGTTATCTACATTCCCTTTCCTTCAGTACTATTACTTTCTAATTTTAGTATGAATGTGTGTATTGCTTTAGTCAGGACAAAAAAAACCATCAATACCACCACTGATCTAGCTTCCTTCAAATCTACAGGCTACAGGCATTTGTGCCCAGAAAGTACAAACTCTCAAAAATATTAGAGCATTTAGAGTGCCATGCTGAACATGAGGGGGAGGTTCAAGAGGGGTACAGTGCCAAGCACACTGCTCACAGTATCATGCCCACTGCATTCTTTAACACTGTGTGTACAGTGACGTTAATACTGTTTTTTGAAATATAATACTACAGCTATGATTAAACTGCTACTGTCTTGCAAACTGCAAAAAACTTTCCCTCTTCTGGGAAAAAAACAGGTAATCAGATGTGCAGGCAACCTAGACTAAATTCTAGATATGGGTGAGATACAGTATATAAGGCCAAAACTTTAAGTGTCACACATATTGCTCTCATTTTTATCTATCTTAAAGTCATTATACAAATGCTGAAAAAAATAGAAAGAGCAAATATCCTAGGCTAGCGATAAGGGTGACACAATAGGCCAAGGAAGACTAGCATTGAAAACCGGAATGCCAAAGTCTGCTGGTGCTTCTCTTGAGCAGATATATCTGTTTCTAAAGACTGTGTTGGAAAGCATGACCACTCCAATTAATATATTCAAGTTAATGAAAGACAAAAGAAAAGACGAAGATATTCCATAACCAGTCAAGAAAGGACACAGTGCTGATTATCAGAACGTGGCAGTTTCTGGTTGCTACGCTTTGAATTGACTACTTACACTAGGACATGAAGTAGATCTTGTGGATATTTTCGAAAACATGTGTGACAGCTCGCTATTCAGAAGTTCTGCAGGTACATGTTAGAAAGATACATGTTAGAAAACTTCCTGAGGCCACAGAAAGTGAGAAATTTTTTCTCCAACCATATTATGGTCTCTACCTTTGTTACCTGAGTAAATGTTCTGGTTTCTGCTATTTATAAGCCTGGTTGTTCCTAGCGTGGCTTTAGCACAAGTTGCTTTGACAAATGCAGAGTGGGAATTATTCTGAGAAGGGTGTTAGCAGAACCATCCAAGTGTGCCAAATATATTAAATAAAAGCTTTATTGAAATAAATAACAAGATGAAAAGCTACAATAGTACCTAACTCACTGACAGGTTAATAGCTCAGTGTTTAAAAGCAGAAAAACAAGAGTGGGCAAGAACAGTTGATGGGTTGTGAGGTACCACACTTGAACCTTTTTGTATACCAGACTCACATAACTCCTATTTCCAGGCTGTACAAAGTAATGCACCGATTTTTGGAGAATCTCTTTTATCTCCACTTACAGCACAGGTAGCCTAGGAGCTCAAGCCTCTTATCTTGGGCACGCAATATTTTGAGTCCTATAGCCTTCCAGGTTTATACGTCTCGGCATAGCATCAAGCCATGCCCTGAATTTACCCTGCTTAAGTTTGGCCTCCACCATTGATGTGTCCTATACCACTGTTTGCAAGTGGATCCATTGACTGGTCTCCCTAGTGCTGGCATTGGAGAAAAAAAAAAACAAAACCAAACTAAAACCAAAACCAAAAAACCCTCTCACTTGCTTTGTGTGCAGCTTTTGTGCCAGTTTTTATCTTGGCCTAAGATAAAGGCATAGGGGTTGAGACTGGGAGACAGAAATACAGGGGAGGAGGTTGGTCTGAACACCAGTAAGGAACAATTTTGGCAATAAACCTCCAAGAGTATTCCAGATGTAAAAACTTTGCTGATACTTATACTCAATTCAGGCAAGAATTCACCTAAATACAAACCATGCTGTAAAAAAGAGATAATAGAGGACACTAAAACTTTGGCTCATTTTTCTTCTTTTTAGGGAAGAAAAATTGTTAATACCATCGTTCATGGCACTCAAAGGACTCTGTGGAAGACTCAGGTTCAACTCAGTGAGTTTTGTACAAGTGTGACTCTAGAAAAAGGTCTAAATACTCACCTCAAAGCAGTCAGTACGTTAGGGAAACTGTAAGGATGTAGGTATCATGAGGAACAAGAATTTGAATCTGAGCTCCCTACACTGCAGATCCCAGCTCCAATCAGAATTATTTTAAGGTATCTAAAAGTTTTATGGGAGAGGAAAACAACTTTTTGCCCAGGCTAGCTAAAAGCTGACACAGCTCTTGGGCTTATAATACCTGTTTGGAGAGGGACATGAGAAACTGAAAGACTCCTAGCAACAATGCCCTTCACAGCCGTGTGGGTCAATATGGTTCTATATCAGTATCTCTCATGGACTTTGTAGTTTCCACAAACTGGGAGCTGCAAAGCCAGTTGTCATTCGGCCAAGAGCCTCAGGATCGAATGGTCCCAAAATGGCAAGTGGCAAAGTTTACAGGTCTGCATGAAACATTTCAGAGACATCCAAATGTGACCGAAATTCAGTGAGAAAGACAGCATAACTTTGTGTAAATATTGGGATTAATAGCAGCATTGGCATGAAAAAAAAAATTAAAAACCCAAGTGAACTAAGAGAACAGACCTGCGAAAAAAATACCAGACCTTATATTGACAGACATGGCATTGATTCCATAAAATTAATCTGCTAGAGGAAAACTGAATACTAAGACTGACAGACAGACTGTAAGGGGAATAAAAAGGAGTGGCTAAGCTGAGAATTTCACCAGTGAACTCCTTTCCCAGTAACAACAGCAGAAAAAAAAGAAATGCAGGTTTCCAGAGCTCCAACCACATTTTTAATTAGCAGTATAATTTGTGCTGCCTTTAATGATGGCTTATTCTGCTCTGGTTGTCAGGAGAAGAAAACAGGAAGGGCATTTGGAAACCTTATGAAAAATAACCACAGTTTTAGGGCATTTGGGCTTGAAAAATGTACAGCTGTTGATGGATTAAAACACACACACACAACTCCCATAAACATTTGAAGAATAATAGATGGAAGGAAAATAGGTAATAAGAGAGTGAAAGATTTTGTTTATAGACTTGACTGGTTGACTAGGGTATAATTATGGGACCTGCTTCCAATCCATCCTATGTAAAATAATTGGTGTGTACAGGAGACGGATTTGCTCATAATAAATGGATCTCCTCACGATGGAGCAGAATGATATCAGTGTGAATACACTAGAATGACAGCATAATTTAACAGAAGTGATGCTGGAGGGTGGACATTATTAGCTTCAGCATTTCTGAAAGCATGTTATACTTTGCAGGCACGTCTTATTTTCACGAAGAAGGTGCACAAGGTAAAAGAAGTGGCAGTCTTATAGATCAGAAGTTTTAAAGGAGTTAATTAGATCACACTAATCTTTCAACCGTGCTGCTGCCACGCTGTGCTAGGTGCTGCAGAAAGAAAGGTGGCCAGCCTCGGTTTAGGCAAAATTGCTCATGTCTGTTTGGTGAAGAACAGGTAAGGTTAATATCCTTGCTGTTCTTCCATAGCTAAGCTAACCAAGGCAGGTGAGAATAATACACAGTGCAAACACTCATTGTGTTGTTCTGTCCCTGGCCTCCACCCCAAAAAAACCCCAGAAAACAAAACTCAGGGTTGTTCTATCTAGTAACACTGGCTATCAGAGTCAGGGAGCCAATCTGCTCCTTTTAAGTGTACTTCAAGTTCTCATGGCTGCTGAGCAATGAGTAGCTAGGTCTAGCTACAGAAAAGGCACCAAAGTTGATTACAGGCCTTGAGTTAAAGGTTACCACCATAGCCCTAGTGGACTTTTTAAATCCCCTCTGTAGTTCTAGAGGGTTGAGATGTGTTTAATGCATTGACCTTGCTTTTATCAATCATCTTTGAGGAATTTGGCATTCCAATCAGAATTAGAGAAATTCAGATGCGTGCCAAGTTAGCAGTAACCAAGCATTTCCTGTTATATGTTACAAGTGTTCTCACAGACAGGCTTCATGAAAAGCTATCTCCACTGACCCTACCAAAAACCCCCACCAATCACTCTTGGGGCCTGAGGATCTGGAGATGGTCCTTCCAGTTGAGGAGGGTGATATACTGGCAGATCAGCGTTACGGTACTGCCGCCGCTACTAGATATTTTTTTCCTGCCAGCAGTGGGCAAGGCTATTCAAAACAGAAATATTATATTATATTAGGACAGTTTTGTTATATTTGGACAGTCCAACTTGGTGAACAGAACCCTAGAATAGGAGGTAGGACTCCTGGGTTATACAGCTTACTGGGTAGCTGCCTTTTTTTGCTTATAGTTGTATGACAGAGTCTATCTTACCTATCTCTCTTGGGTGTTGTAGAGCAAAACAAATAGATATTATCATTATTATATTGGCTGATACAGTAGTAGACACAAGTACTAAAAGAAATCCAGAAGTTAGCTGTTCTGCAGTGTGCAAGAAATAGTACTACTATTACTACTAGTCACAATTAGTTACTGAGCACAGAGTTGCAGAGTTACTTGAGGGTAATATACTGTCATCTATACCTATATTCAGTGGAAATAAATAGCAGGGTATCTCTGCAGAAAAGCCATTTAAAAATGTATACCATACAAAAGAAAATGTGGTGAATGATTTATGTAACACACTAAAGATATAAAAATGCATAGGCATAAATTATTTATTTTTGTTAAATATCTGTTAATTTCATTTTGGAGGTCTTCATCCCTATTTGCAATGCTAGGTTGACAAATGCTCTGAAGGTTGCTACAGATCAAAACTATAACTTATATTTTAGTTATCTGAACTCCAAGATACTTGCTCCAATTTGAATTTATTAAGAATAATTAAAAGTATATGTTAGAAGGGAAAGGATGTAAAACACACCAGAGCTAAGTCACAAGCTTTACCAAAACTTAAATAAAAACATTCACTTCCACCAGCTTTCCAAGGAAGAGGAGCCAAATCTATCCTAGAGCAACTCCACTGAAGTCAATAGGGTGGCACAGGGAATACATTTGGTCAGTGCTACCTGGCCTTCTAGGAAGCATTATGATTTATTAACAGGTTGGCCACATTATTGTCTTCAGTATCTCAACTGCACCTTAGCTACCCTGAAAGGTACATTCCTCCAATGTACTATTCCACTCAGAACAACAAAGAATTAGCAAGGAATGACTGACCACAGAGCACTGCAGTAGGTAATGCAAGTACAACCTTAGTCAGGGAACATACTATTTACACACATCCCAATGGTATTATTTCCTTGTCTGGAAAAAGCTAACGTTTACATTGACATGGCCCAGGTAAACTCTGGGCTCTGGTCAATAATCAGGAACAGGTACACAGGTTGGCATGTCACCAAACAGCTCAATCTTTGCTGCACAGATGCCAGAACTACTTATGTTACAGCTCCTGAATCACGGTAGCTTACAGTGTGCCATATCAGCAAGTTTGCTGAAGACACCAAGCTGTGTGACATAATCGACGCGCTGGAGGAAAGGGATGCCATCCAAAGGGACCTGGACAGGCTTGAGAGGTGGGCCTGTGCAAACTTCATGACATTCCACAAGGCCAAGTGTAAGGTCCTGCACCTGGGTCACAGCGATCCCAAGCACAAATACAGGTTAGGCAGAGAATGGACTGAGAGCAGCCCTGAGGAGAAGGACTTGGGAGTGTTGGTGGATGAGAACCTCAATGTGAGCCAGCAATGTACGCTGGCAGCCCAGAAAGCCAACTGCATCCTGGGCTGCATCAAAAGAAGTGTGGCTAGCAGGTCGAGGGAGGTCATTCTGCCACTCTACTCCGCTCTCATGAGACCCCTCCTGGAGTACTGCATGCAGCTCTCGAGTCCTCAGCACAAGAAGGACGTGGACCTGTTGGGAACGGGTCCAGAGAAGGGCCACGAAGATGATCAGAGGGCTTGAGCACCTCTCCTATGAAGACAGGCTGAGAGAGCTGGGGTTGTTCAGCCTGGAGAAGAGAAGGCTCCGGGGAGACCTTATACCAGCCTAAAGGGGGCCTACAGGAGAGATGTGGCAGGACTCTTTTATGAGGGAGTGTAGCGATAGGATGAAGGGTAACGGTTTTAAACCGAAAGAGGAGAGATTCAGACTAGATATTAGGAAGAAATTCTTGACTGTGAGGATGATAAGACACTGGAACAGATTGCCCAGAGAAGTTCTGGATGCCCCATCCCTAGAAGTGTTCAAGGCCAGGCTGGATGGGGCTTTGAGCAACCTGGTCTAGTGGGAGGTGTCCCTGCCCATGGCAGGGGCATTGAAACAAGACGATCTTTAAGGTCCCTTCCAACTCAAACCATGCTATGATTCAATGATATTAAGACAACACAAAATCAGTGGTTGTTCACTGCACTGACAACTGACGGTGATACCTGAAGCAGCATGCAGTTGTATAACAAATGAGAATTCCAAGACAGCACTTCCTTTTCAGAAATGGATAAAAATATCATCACCTAAAACATCACCTCCTCCCTAAAAGGAAACACTCAGATAACTTCCTTCCTATTTATTTGACTTGTCTTAACACAGATGCTGAACCGTGACCTAGTAGAAGGGGTCCATGCCACCCAAAGGCTTTCAGGAATGGCCATGAACAAGGATGTTCCACCTTATGCCCATTTACACACAGCAGCTGTGGGCATCCAAGCTGCAAAAGGTTTTGTAGCCATGAGCAGCAGCCATTCCAAGGACTCTCAAGTAGAGTCTCAGTCCTACTCAAAACATATTGGCTATCAACCAAAAATCACTCCGAAGCTTACTCTCTTTTTGAACACTTTGTAGGAAAAAAAAAATATTTAGGAACAGGCAGTGAACACAGGACTGCAGCATCTAGAATCACACAGCTTTCTTCTCCCCACCTTAAATTACAGGACCAGCACCACGGAATTGCCTTCCCCCAGAAACCGTTGTGGCCAAAGATCAAAAGAATAAAGTAAACTTGCAACTCAGAAAAGTCACTTCTTTGAAATAACAGCCTTAAAGAATGGCCCCAGGAACATAGCTCTAAAGAAACCATTTAGAAACAATCTGATGCTGAAATTAAATCTAAACAGTAATTTAAAAAACCCAAAAAAACTACACATCAAGTCTAAGGAGACAAATAGCATAAACACAGGAGAAAAGTGTTCAGAGCTCTTCAGAAAAAAAGAAACAGTTTTTTTCTACTGCTGTGAATTAGGAAAGCATTCTACAAACTCCATCAACAAAATGGTTCAGCAATAGGTTTGCAGGTGGGGTGAGGTGGATTTTACCCTGGAGATGCTTATGCACATTATGGCCTACTTAACTTTCAACAAAGAAACAAAAGTGTTAGTTAAACAGTGTCCTCCTTTCCATTGTAGGCTAGGCTTCCAAAGCAGATAAAGACCCATAATACACAAGTAGACAAGTAGTTACTTGAAAATTGTGCTTAGCTGTCTTTGAGTCACATGAATGTGGGTGTGAGCGAAAAGGACATATGTTCTGAAAAGCCTCCACAAGAGTTAAATCTGAAATCAAAAGCCTACATATTAGCCTTTACTGAGGAATCGAGTATCAAGTTCAATAGAAAGAAAATTAGGTAGGCATCTAAAAATTAAGGTTGCAGTAAGTTAAAACTGTAAAAATCACATATTGAACAGTTTTTCTATAGGTTATTCTCTTTCTCTTCTCAATATCCTCTGTAGTTGATCTTGGAGTAGTCTGCAACATTAGCAAACAGCTTTGCAAATGGTGTTTACAGTGAAGGTGCCCACAGATTCCTCCTGAAAAGCTATGTATATGGATATTGTCATTGATACCCATTCTCATTTCTTTCTTCCACCACCATCTCTAATTCCAGAAAATAAAATGGAAAGAATTATGGAAAAATGAGAAACCTAGATCAACACATAAATACAACAGGAAATGCAAAAAGAGATAGCAGCTGACTCTCCACTGCTTCATAATCTATATAGTCGTTTAGATCTATCCAACATGATCCGAAAATCCAGCTGTGCTCTTTCAATTACACTGTCATCAATAATAAAAACTCTGCATTCAGGATTTATCTCACAGTTTTGTTGCCGATAATGAAACAGCAGTGTACAGCTTGTTTTGCCTTTCTATCAAGCATACATAATAAGCAAAATCTGAAGCACAGGAAGATTTGTCAAGTAAAAAGAGCCTTTCTAAACAACTTTTTTTTAAGAACTGCAACTCGTTTGTTTTTTGTCCTTCTTGTGTTTTGATTGTTTAGATAAAAAAAAGACAAAGGGCTATAACAATCATTGTAAGTACTACTGGTAAAGAAAGTCCATGAGTATGATACACATACAAAAACAACCATGACAGTGGGAGGTATTGTTACTGTTCATGAAATTTTTTGATTAACCATGAGGCAGATTTCCCAAATACATATTATCAGAGTTCTGCAGAATAAATGCACAAACAGCATAGCTCAAACAAAGGGCTAACGAGAATGCACCAGCAGGTGGGAATATGGGAAGAGACAACTGCCTGTAAATATGCCAAGGTACAGAGAAGAACTTGGGAAAGAAAGGAACCTGCAGCATGACTCAGATGAAATTGGCTGGATATAACAGAAGCAGGCCAGAAAAGAAACTAGAAGCTACAGAGAGCTGTGTTATTTGCACAGCCAATTAAATAGGTTGAGCAAATACCAGTCGTGTCAAGTGCCATGCAGCTAAGACCCAAGAGACAACGACAGGCTCAACTTCTGCTGATAAAGGCCAAGAGGATGGGGGCTGGGATAGGGAACCACAAGTGGACATGAATCAGCTACATTGACCTACCTTTGGCATACCTCCATGACCTAGAATCATGGGTTTTGACTGCAGTATGAGCCTTGTAGGATGGTGAAACCCAGCAGTAAGCAGGGAGGGTTGATCATATTCATCCCCCGTCCCTTTGTTCAGGCCACTCCAGGGGACATCATAGTCTAGCAAATTCCATGTTGAGGAAGAAAGGGGGACCTTACTGTGATATGGGACATGGGTGGTTGGCCTTGCTGAAGCTGGGATAGAGTTATTTTTCTTTCTAGTAGCTGCTGTGTTTGGGATTTAGTATGAGGATAATGTTGATAACACACATTGTTTTAGTTTTTGCTAAGTGATGTTTACCTTAGTCAAGGACTTTTTCAGATTCCCATAAAAGCTGAAAGGGAGCATAGACAGGACAAGCTGGCAAAAGGAATATTCCATACCATAGACATCATGCTCAGTATATAAGTGGGGGTTGGCTGGGGGCCAGGAATCCATGATCACTGCTTGGGACAAGCTGTGCAATCAATCATCAGGTGGTGAGAGTGATTTGTATTGTATCAATTTATTTTGTATATTATTTTGCCAGTATTATTTTCCTCTTTCATTACTGTTCTGTTAAACTGTTTTTATCTCAACCCATGAGTTTGTGGGTTTTTTTTTTTTCTTTCCCTCTCCTTTCACCCCCCTACTGGGGGGCAGGTGAGGAGGGAGGAGTGAGTGGCTGCTTGGTCCTAGTTGCTGGTTGGGGTTAAACCACAACAGTGATCCACAAGAATCCTGTGAAACCTTGCAGTTTCTCTCCAGCTTTGGAGAATTATAAATGCCTTCCTCTGTCCATGGCTGGAAGAGCTGCCTCATTAGGGAGGTCATTCTTACCCCCTACTCTGCACTGGTGAGGCCACAACTGGAACACTGCATCCAGTTCTGGGCTCCCCAGTTCAAGAGAGACAGGGAACTACTGGAGAGAGTCCAGCGTAGGGTAACAAAGATGATTAAGGGATTGGAGCACCTCCTTTATGAGGAAAGGCTCAAAGAGCTGGGGCTCTTTAGCCTGGAGAAGAGAAGGCTAAGGGGAGACCTTATCTATGTTTACAAGTATCAAAAGGGTGGGTTGAAGGATGATGGAGCTGGGCTCTTTTCAGTGATTTCCAGCGACAGGATGAGGGGCAACAGGCACAAGCTGGAACATAGGAAGTTCCATTCAAATATGAGGAAAAACAACTTTATGGTGAGGATGACAGAGCACTGGAACAGGCTGCCCAGGGAGGTCATAGAGTCCCCTTCTCTGGAGATTTTCAAGACCCACCTTGATGCAGTCCTGAGTAATGTGCTCTAGGCAATCCTGCTTTAGCAGGGGAGTTGGACTAGATGGTCTCTAGGGGTCCCTTCCAACTCTGACAATTCTGTGATTAGTGTACTACCTTAGAATCACAGAATTGTCTAGGTTGGAAGGGACCTTTCAGATCATCAGGCCCAACCTTCTACCTAACACTGACAAAAACCATCACTAAACTGTGTCACTAAACTTCATTTAGTTATGAAAGTTCTCATAATACTATGTGGCCATGGTTGGTCATTAACTAGCCTCTCAGACAGATCCCAGTTCAATGAAGTATTTTTTGCCCCTGTAAGTTCCATCTGCAGTTGTAAGCGTATGCTGCAACTCTTTACTTTCACCTGCAAGCCACCTGCATGAAGTTGCTATGCTCTATGCTAATATTCTTTCATTGGTGGGTAAAATGACCTCTAAGAGCCAGTTATTAATAATCAAAACTACTATTAGACATCCCTCACAAAAGACAGTGATAGTAAATCACCTAATGATCATAAAGAGCTCAAGAGAGATTTTCAGGAAGAGACGCAATAGACATGCAAAGTATTGAACTGAAAAGGAAAAGCTGAAATACTCATAACAGCATTTGTTTTGAAGGGAGATGCTGTTTCAAGTACAGTGAGTTTCAAGAGAATTAATCTCCTGCATGTTAGTCAGCCTGATTGAATCATCCTGTAATATTCCACTTATCTCATAATATTCAGTGTTATAACAGCATCCGGAAATTTTCTATCAAGAGAGTTGTTTGGAAGCCCACATACTAGCTTAAATGCTAAATATAAATATATTATAAACAAATGAATGGAAAGATACTTTAAAATCCATTTAATAGGTCTTTTTTGAGCACTATAAATATCCTGTGGTTCTCAGTTGGGGGTTCAAAAAACAGCTGATCCATGATTTACAGAATTGTATCTTCAGTTTTTCACAAGCCAACTTCATTGCTTACAGGAGGCACAAAATTCATTTTATGTTTCCTTTCAGAATAAACCTGTCTGACCGTAGAATTTAACAGGGTAGGGACCTTGTAAACAGTTACTTTAAAGGAATTTACTGAAATTCCCAATTTCACATGTTTCAAGATTAAACAAAACTATCTCTGTTAAGATAGCACTGGATCTTAAACCAGAATATACAGAAAAGGGAGCTGATGCCTTTAAAAATATCAAGGCTTTATCAGTCTTTGTCTTCTATGAAAATTCAGGAAGTTGTCAGGGCCTTCATGAAAGGGATGTGCTAAAACCCTGCTTTTTCTCTTGTACTATTTTTGAGATACTTCAGAAAGGAAATTTCCTCAGTACAGCTTAATAACTAGAAATAAGAGTAGTACAGAAAGTTACAAATGATTTTGGCATTATAGATCATGCAGGCAAGGCAGAATGCTCCCTGGGTAGCTTACTCTTTTAGATTTAGAAATGCACTTTGCAGGCAAGTTTTAAAAATATAAGTAGTAAGTAAAATAAGCATCCCAGACATCTTAAGAGAACACAAGCTCTGGTACTGTTCTCCGAACTATTATTTGAAAGGAAAAAAGGCCCAGGATATTCCTTCTCAGTGAGTCAGTGCACTTATCTTGTGCAGTTTCCAGATTTGTTTCTTCAGACTCTTATGCCTACAGCTTCCCATCTCTGTTGGGCCTCTTATAAACACTGCAGGTGCTTCCATGAAAATACTTTGGTTGAATCCTTAGCACTGCAGGAGTGGGTGCTGGCACAGTCAGACAGCGTGGACAGGGAGAGACAGTTTCTTACTTCTCTTCCTCCTCCCCGAATCCAGGAGATCCTTGACAGCACAGAGCAGCCAGCATTACAGTAGGAGTTATACATTCAGTTGGTGGAAAAATGTTTTTCTCTCCACCCCTGTTTTCATTACTTAAGTCTTTAAATCCCTCTGTTTGGTTGGGCCTGTACTGTGGTATTGTAAGGCACAGGCCAGGCCTCAGGCTACATCATGAAGTCTGGTACAAAGCTAGTCAGCCATGGAAATGGAAAGTTAAGTTGGCTGTGTTCTCATCTCACCTGTACCACTGGGTTATTGTGTTAACTAGGTCCAGCTCAGCTCTCTGCACGTATAAACTAATATATATCCATTTCACGGGGGTGCTGCAAAGACTGATTAATTGATGAGCGCTTGTGAAGCATTTTGGGAAGCTTGGATATAACCTGCTCTGTAAAGGTAAATTGGGAAGGGGTTGTGGTGGGGGTAGTGGTGTGTGGAGGAAAGGGGTATTTTCTTTCCAGACTATTTCATTTTCTGTTTCATTTCCCTTCACTATTACATGGAGCTGTAGCAAAACAAGAGCACTGAGATAGGGAAGAGACAGTTTAGTAGCCCCTTCTATAGAATTTATAATGGCACATAACTTCTCTTTGCTCAAGCTGTAGCAGTATATTGTCCAACTTCATCATGTACTCATGCTGTTGTTTGGCTGTTTTTTTTTAATATACTGAGGTTTTATGAAGGTAGAAAAATAATTAACTTTACTACTTATAAATCTTACAGTCAAGAAAGCACTTAAGGCAAACTACACTGGTACAGCTAAGAAAATTAAGGTGTACCTACAAAGATGGCATTAAAAGAAAATAAAGAGAAAAACCTCAAAAACCTTGAATCTCCATCCCTCTCATAGAATAGCCTACTGCATAATCATTACAATTCCCTCCTCCCTCTCCAAAAGGAGACCTTTGAGTGAGATACATTGACCATGAACTCTTCACAGACAATCAGTAAAAGTTATTTAGCACAGATGTTGCTGTAATTGTGAGATACTGGGAAAATCAATGTTTAATGGCAGACTCCCAACTCCACCCTGGCAATGCTCTTGAGTTAACATCACCAGGCTAGAATTTAAAACATGTAGAACAAAATTGGCTGAGATAAGTCCTCTAAAGTTGTTATCATCACTCACAATATCACATGGTTTTTTTTGATCCTTGAGTCACCCACTGATAAATAGATTGTGATTTATATCCATATACTTCTAACCTTTGCTTATCTACTGCCAGTTTAGGGACGATGCTTTTTTGAAGTGCTGCACGTACATATAACATTATTCTTGGGGTAGGAACTGTCTTTCTATTGCGTTCGAATAGTACATATCACAGTGCACATAGTTTCAATATGAAGTTTTATCCTGAATGTTGAGAATCTCAGACAGCCATTATTAATGAAACACATAATCATAATGCGTGAGCAAGAGGTGAGTATGGAAGCAAACGCAGAGAAATAAGTGGTGTAAAATTTGATAAAACATTGCCAGTGTACTCATAGCAATTCTGCATAAAGGATGAAGATGTTGATGACACAGGTGACATCATTCATTCTTTGTTTCATTTAATGAGAACATCCTAAATGCAACCCAACAGAATTTGTTTTGCCTCTCACTCTCAATACGTGGTCTCACTCTCTTTCTTTCCTGAACAATATACGTGTAGAAGAGATATATAGGAAATGCAATTTTGTAAGCTTAGTGACATTCCTACATGACATAAAGGAGTCTTACCAACAATCCACAGATGTACACACCACACAAAGGGGTAAAATGTAATTTGTAAGGATGACTGACTGATTTGTATCCATCTGTACATTCATCCCAGGATAAGCATTCCATCTGCTGCAGATGCTAGCTACAGGGGTTTTGCAATTGCGGCTTTCAAGGCAGGGAGGCATCTACAATATACCTAAGGGGCTGGCTAAGAGAGAGAGTTACAAGGGTAGTTGAGTTGCACAGAAGGGCTTTAAGTGGGTCAGCCATCCAGCTGCAGAACTGCATGACATATTCCATCTGAATTAACAACACTTAAAACCTGCATAATCAGTGAGAGTGCTGAGAGGAAATGTCCTCTGCAAAGGTTTACTTTTCTTTGGTGTTCACATTCAGAAGCAGTTCTGTTTATAACAGGGGAACTAGGATCCTGGGCTCTTTGTTGCTTTTTCCCCTGCACTCCCTGCATGGGAGTGCTTATACGTGTGACCTGTCTGTCTGACCTTAATTCTACTGAATCCCTCTCCTTTTTGCTGCCTGTGCCCAGTGAATTAAAGAGCACACTGACTAAAATGCTGACACTATTGACCAGGATTCCTATCTGCTGCCTTGAAGGCTTTTGGCTTTCCTATTGCAATGAAGGTGGTCTCTGCTGTCATGTACACAAGTACATACTTCGAGCAAAAAGGAGAAAAGACAGAACTGAAATAGTGCCTCAACTTTCAAAAAAGCATCTGCAGTACTGAACCACACAGGACCCCAATCTATGGAGCACAGCACAACATTTTTACAATCTAGAACTTGATTACCTTCCAATGCACTACGACACAAAGTGACTAATGTCTGCCGCGTGGTTTGCATTTTCTCTCTCACACCTACACCCACGCGCACATGTACAAACTGTGTGATTTAGGGGAAAAAAATGCCAAACCTGTCAATGCAATATGTCTAAAAGCTGAGGGGGAAAAAAAAAAAAACCAAAACTTGAGCATATCTTGATGGATGACCACAGTTTATGGATTAACAAAAAAGCCTCTGTGACTGCATAGCCACATAACACGTTTTGCACACTTCTTTTTGAGTTGTAAGACATTTCTAAAGGTAAGGCAAAACTTCAGGCCATTTCTGCCATGGGAGGAGTTACATTCTGCAGTAGACACAGTCACTGATATAAAAAGCAATAAAAAGACTGACACGGAAAAGATTACTGTAATACAATGCTTTGCATGTGGAACCTATTTCCGCAATTGGCATCTTATTCCAAAAGGTACCTTACTGACTTTTGGGGATTATTCAAGAACTAAGATGTATTTCAGTGGGCACAGTTTTGTTACAATCTAGCTGCCACAGAAATATTTGGGTAGAGCAGGGCAACAGAGCGATTCAGAAATTGCTAGTTGCTGACCGCTTTCCTTATAGAACTACTCATAGGGATAGGAATAACTTTCTTGCTCCATTTTAGGAATAACTGATTAATAAGTGACATTGTACCTCTGATATGATTTAAAAAAATCTATCCAATCTTGCCAGAATTTCTTCTCTATCAAATAAACCACTCACAGTCACCAAAAGTTCTGAAAGAAAAGACGTGATTTTGCCCAGTACCTTTTCTTCATCACAACTAGACCTCAGTGAGACAGGTTCACAGAAAGGTCTTCAGATGTTTTAGGGTGCCTGTATACAGTAGGATTCACAAGAAAGAAACAGAATTATTTCCAAATCAGTGAAAGGAAGAAACACTTTGGGTCTTTTAGCTGCTCTCACACACTAAGCAGTACATTACCAGCTGCCAGGATCAAAGCTTAGCAGGAGTTCCTAAAGGGGCAAGTGACTACATAGTGTGACTGCTGATTACACCTTCCCCAGACAGCCTCGAAATAGGAATGTTATTAAAACAGGATTATTTTAAAGCAGTGTTCTCAGGGTCTCCGTCAGGCTGAGCTCATGTGGTAAAAGCTATAGTTAACAGCAAAAGTAAATCACAGCCTGAGGTATGCCCGGTATAGCCTCCATCCCTACATTTGATCAGAAAAATTCCAGATGGAACATTTAGTTTGGAAACATGGATGCATATTACAGGACACCTGCCGGAATTTTGTACGATTTACTTTTCTTCCTGCGGTTGACTTGTCTAAATCAGACTCATGCTGCTCAGCAAGCCTATCCATCACAGTGGCCAAACCAAAATGCCTGTGAGGATCGATGTCTCACCAGCAGTCCTGCTGAGGTCAGGAGCCTAGCAGGGCTTAGTGCAAGCAGAAATGCCACAGCTTAAACAAGTGAAGAGACCCGATATGGCTCTGTCCTGGCTGAAATACACTGACCACGTTTTGCCTGCCCAAAATAATTAGGCTTCCACTTCTGCCCCCAATTAATGCCTCAGTAAAACTCTCCTTGCTTTCAAGATAAGGCCGAGTCCTCATCAATGGGGGAAATTTTAAAGTTTCTAGTTTCTCAGAGAAACCTCTTAAGTTGAAATGTGTCCTTCCTCTCTCCCCCCTGCCCCCCTTTTTTTACTTCTTCTTGGACCTAGAAATATGAGATACAATCGTTGCAAGGAAAAAAAAATAATTAGAATTCCCCTACTTCTAGTTTACCCAGATATATTGCAAGGAATAATGAGCTCTTACAAAATGTTTTTCTTCCCTTCTGTCCCAAATTATATGAAAAGATTGAGGGGAAAAAAGTCAAAGTGAGAAAAAGTACTTATTTTTTCCCCAAGATTCAAGAAGAGTTCTTTGTTTGGGAGAGAGAAAAAAAACTATATGCCAAATCCCATTAAATAAGATGACACTGTTATCTTACTCAAGATGGTGGGTAGGACTGTGACAATGCTTCTAACCCGACTATTAAACAGTAATTTGGGAAGCTGTTTTTACGTACTGCTCTGAGGAAGGAGCTCCATCTCCCACAAGATTCCAGAATTCCATTAAAGGTCTCCCATTTGAGTCCAAGTTCTGGCAAAGTTCAAATGTGCTTATCTTTCAGTACCTGATAGGAATACATCTTGAGATTCACAGAATAACACAATATCTATGTGGAAAAGACTTCATACATTTTATTTTTCTGCACAAGCATACTGTATGTTTAATACTTCTCTTCAAGTGTTATTTTAAATATTTCAAATGATAAAGTTTCCACCACATCCCTTGGGACATCATTAGACTCATAAATCTCAATGTTGGGAAGTTTTTCCAAGACGTACCACCTAAACTTCGGCTTAAGTTCACTCCTTCCCTCCCCATATTATGCCAAATAATTCTCTACTTCACAGGTACACTTCTCCAACATCTGGAGACTTCCCCGTCTGCAAGTCCACCATTGCTTAAGCAAACTGCAGGTACTTCCCTTAATTTTACATTGTAAAGCAACCCCTCCAGTCCCTTCAACCTTCTCACTGCTTTCTTTTTTAATAGTTTTCTGGTACTAGTGTGCAGCGAGGTTATATGCCCTTTAGTTTGTAGTCTTTTTGAAAAGAATACCATTGTCTACAATTACAGCACAGGATCTCAGAGTTCAACTTTTCTCCAAAAATAAAAACAACAAACTGACATATTTTTTCCCTTTTGTGTATGTTTCAGAATTATAATTAGATTTATTAGCACTGGCAACTGTTAGTGAGAAGCCATATCAACTACTTCACTGTCCATTTGCCAGCACAAATTACATCAGTAACTTTTGAACGGTGAAATACAGAACTCCTCACTGCTGATGTGACTGAGCTCAGACCGAGAGGTCCAAAATGTTCTTTCCACCACTGCAGACTTCGCTGATGTTCCCTACACTGAGGGGCAAAGCAACCATTACAATTTCATGCTTGCTCTGTGCATACTTCTGATAGGAGCAAACTGTGCTTCTTGACCCATAACAGAAGGAGTCTCAAAACCACATCCCAAGCGTGCACACAGATATGTCCCCTTTGGTGTTTGATCTTAAAACAGAACAAGTTCAGTCTGAACCAAATGATTGCTTTGCCCAAACCCCATGAACTTCTATTTTACATTTCTGAAACAATGCTAGAAATGCCTTCCCACTGTTAGCTTAACACACAGCAACACAGGTCAGTAGCCATGTGACAGTGTAAATAGTGCAAAACTTTAGCAAGCTCAAATGCATACAAAAGCCAGAATGAAATTAAACACATGAAGACGCTCCAGTAAAAAGGTGATTTTGTACCTGAGCTACAATACTTTTAATTAAGTAAACCACAATGTCTTTGATAATTTTCAACTATTATAACAATTATATGAGGAAAACGGACACACATTATTTAATACAACTACACCAGATAAGTATGTTGGGGGGCAAAGTAGAACATCCTAGAATCTTGAAAATTCAAGGAAAGAATGGAAATGTCAGTAAATTGTTCATCTTACTCAAGGATTGGTCTAGAAGCAAGTTGCAGGTTTCCACATGAACATTCCTACAAAAGACACACATATTTCTTTGGTCTGCTTTTCTTACCACATAGCTCTCCATTGGAAAGGCCCTGCTATCAGACCACCCCTTCCCAGTCCAGTCACAACATCTAAAAAATCATTTCATAATAGGAGGCAATTTGCCAAAGGCAGCCATGATAGTTTAGGGATATTGCTGAGCAAGTATAGGATATAATGAATTACCACCTATGATGTTGTAAAGAGGGACAGGAGAAAAAGGTTCTTGCACGAAAAATAGAAATCAAAAGCAGCTTGTCTGAGTTTCAGCAGCACATCACATTCAATTCATTGGTCGAATCCAATTAAGCTGTCCTTGAAACCCCATGTCATACATCACTATTAATTAGTTACTTATCAATCCTTCCTTTTATTTAAATTACCTCCAATCATCTAAGTTCACACTCAGCCATAGATTCACATAAGCTTTGAAACACAAACACAGTCTTAGCCAAAACCCAGAAGTACATCTGAACACCCTACCCCGATACATCTGCCATGTCCAGCTTTCTGGTACTGAAGTAAAATTTGCCTTGACACAGTTAGGGTTTCAAAAGGTATAAGCCTAAATTAGTTCAAACTCCAACAATATACATTTTAATCCTCCTCCAGGCACATACTTGGATACTTTTTCGTATCAAATATAAGCATCTCCCTGGAATGTTTATTTAATTACCGTAGCATTAGCATCAAGAGATTAATCAGTCAACTGTAAATAACTCCAATCTGTCCCTCAGAGTTTAAATTTTGTCAGAGAAACTAACTATAATGAACAATAGAGAATTGTTCAGTTTTATTCTGAGGGCCCCTGGAAGGAAAAAAAAAAAAAAAAAAGTGGTTTGGAGGAAGAAAAAAAGCTAATCTCAAGCATAACCAACTACGTTCATTTTGTCACTTCAGCATCTCATTTAGCTTATACATCTGATAGATTGATATTTCACTCATTATTTCCTGTGTTCTCATCCAAATACCAAGATGGCTAATTCACTTTAGAAGAGCCTTTATTTATTACTGTCTCCCACCCTGCTTTAATTTCAGAGGGTGGGACCGGTAATGTTTTTTTTAATAGGTTTCTTTTAATGGACTACAGGATGTTGTTGTAAGGTCACTGACCACACTGACAAGAGAGAAAGGACTGTGAATCTGTATTATTTTCAGGTCACTGAGTGACCAGGAGAGAATGGGCTGCAACTGGGAAGTGCCAGCTTTCATTATTCTGCATAGGTCCCAGTGACCTTTCATTTCCATCGTCCTTCTCTACCTCTGCTGTAAGAGCTTCCTCTATTTTGACTTTTTCCTCTGTAGTATCCATTTTCAGCTGTAAACTCCTCATTCCAATGAGGAAAACTGTCAGGAGTTGGAAGCAGTTTGTTCAGTACTGGTTCTGTCCCAGGCCTCTCCCCAGTTTGGTTCCCGAACCCTTCTCCGTAACTGTCATGCATAATTTATACAGCAGGGCTGTAATAAAACACAGTTTCAGCTTATGGCAAGCATCCATATGGCTCAAGCTAACCCTGAGTGAACAACTACTGCTCACACAGTTGCCTCAAAGTGCTGTGTTCACTAACACGTAAAAGTACAACCTATTTTTCAAATAATATGATTTCTCTGGGACACTCAGCTATTGGGAAGCTTGGGGTTTTTTTTTTTTGATAAAACAGTTACGTCTATGACTGCTCTGCCTAAAATAGAGTGACAACATAAAATACAGTGGTATGGGCTAGGCAACATTGAGAGAAGATGTTCTGCCTCTGGGCTTACACAAAATACCCTACTCCTCCTACTTTTTATCCATCACTACGGTTTTGCTAAGCATCTGCCTTTTCTATAGTACTGCCAGTCTCCAGACTGCATAGCGCAGCTGTTGCAAACCATGTAACTACAATATCATTTGATAAATAACAGAGAGAAAAGTTGGGAAAGTTTAGACAACGAAAGACTAGAATAAAGGAGAAAAGAATGGCATTTGAAGCAGAGCAGAAGAGGAAGATCTTGGGAGAGGTGACTGGAGAACTGAAAGGTGGGAGAAAAAGAATAAACTTTGCTTCAAAATGTTCTTGAAAAATATTTCACACTTTACTCTTCATTTATTCAAAGTACTCCTCCACTATCCATGATTTTTCCTCACAAACCAGAGTTACATAAGAAAATAATGTAGTAAGATTCCTAATTCTTAATTCAAAGAATTCTGAAGCTTTATAAAGGAAGAAGATACTCAGAACCACAGTACTTAACTGATATTTGGGGCAGGGAGGAACAATATGAAGGCAAATATAAGTAATATACATAAACATGTAAACACAGATCTTTTGCATTCCCTCCAGGAAACACTGACACTGCAAGAGAAAAGATAAGGGATAAGGTGGATCACAGACCTTTGCTTCGTTTGGGTTTTTTGGGTGTTTTGTTTTGGGTTGGGTTGGTTGTTTTTTTAACAACAAAAATCAACTGCAAAGACATATATTGAGCACTGCTGGCCGCAAAAAATCAAGATCAAGGCTCCTACATTGTTCTCAAGCAAGAGACTCTTCTCAGCCCTCAGCACTTCTGCAGTTTACCATCCATCTTATCATCAGTCCTTTCAAAGACGCAAGTAATGTTCTCTGTGCACCATTTAGCAAGTTCCTGAAAATCTGGAAACCTGTTCTTTCTGAAACATGGAAACCGTTCCTACTAACTTGTGCCTTCAGAGAGGAAGAAGGGAATTTGGTCTGTATAGGTGAGACGCAGCAAACCAGAAAATTTGGCTCTTCTTAAATATGAGACGTTTAGCACAGCTGAGAAAGATCAAGTGCAAAGTATAAATAGCCTGGCGAGCACAGGAGTAACAGCAGCAGCAGCAGAAAGATCAACAGGCCCAAGGCTTTTGGGTGAGAGGTAAGACAGGGTAATTATCCAGTGGTGAGTCAGAGAATATAAGGACTCACATCACAAAGTTTTATTGTTGCAAATCATTGATTGCTTATACACAATGCTATTTATTTTAATTCCACGTGTCCATCACCACATCTGTCATTGGTGAATTGGTTCATGTTTTTAAGATGCTCACATATTACATTATAGCCACTCCATTTCACACTAACAGCAATACTACATAATTCATCACTGTCACTTCAGGCAGTGTTATGTAGCTGTCTTGACCTGTAAAAAGAGAGGCAATAAAGATGTAGAGCAGTGTGGCTCTTTGAAATCTAGTCAGTCAAGCCCTGTGGCAACATGCTTTCAGTGCTGAATTTCTTTAGCAAACTCCAGATGAAGACAATTCTTCAGTGAAAAGCAGACGAAAAGAAGTTTCTGTCCCTATTGTCAATGATTAAAATCACCAGTCTGCTAGGGGCTGTTATACAGATGGATAGGTAATTCCTAGACAGTGAGCTCCACAGTTTTGAAGAGTTTTAGAAATTCTGCACAGCTCAGAGATGTGTGACCTTCTGCATCCACTGGGCAGCATCTGTTTTAATGGAGCCACATATTTGCTTATGCAAGCTGAAATTAGACAAGTCTGAACATCAGACATCCATCTGTATGCTCAGGATCTGACAGCCTGCAAGGCAACCACATTTTCCAGAGCAGCTATCAGGATCCAAACAATCGTAATGTTAAAGTAGTCAGTGCAGCATATCAGTGTTATGCAGCAACTTTTTATTTCTAGGTCCATATAAAGTCAGTCAGACTTTGCATGGATCAGTGTAAACCCATGAAAAGAAAATGAGAAAAAGAAACTATAGGCAAGAAAACACTGTTGTGTTTTAAACAGCAATGCCCAGAATAAAGTAAATTCTCAAGTATGTGGAAGAGATGGCTAGAGTACTTAGACCTATTTCCTTATTGCTTTGCTCTTTTATGAGTGTGCTCATTTCTTCCAGAAATAAGAGTGCAACTATTTCAAAGCTCAATGCAGCCACAAAGAGAGCTCACCAGAATACATTAAAGATGCTTTTTGGTCTCTTGCATGACAGTTGCTATTAATATTGAAGCAATGAGGAACCAGTGATGTGGAAAAAGCGCAGACATACAGAGCCTAACATAAACTCTCCCACATTTTAGGCAAACCACATTAACCAAAAAAATACCCATTGAGGCTTTTAGGTATAAACGCAAGACAGGAGGCAATTCTTTTTGTCTTTGAGTTCAACTATTAAAAAAAAAACACAAAGTAACATTAAAAAAAAAAATAAAACAGAGTAAAAAATAAACTTCTGATGAATCTAGCTATAACTGTCCCAGCAAGTCAATAATACGACTCACAGAGAAAAAGAAAAAATTCACTGTTGGAAGACACAAAGCAAAGCGTCAGCTAAGGTCAAGTCTCCTACTAAGGTATAATCCTTCTGTCCTCAATGCTAGAATGAAAAACTTACAAGTTCAGCCCAGGAAATGAAAAATTGGTCAAGAAAGGCTAGGGTTAGGGGACCTACCCAGACAGAATTTGCTCCCATAGCCTGTCGTCCAAAAAGGAGCATCTGTGCCTGCTAGAATGAGACATCTGCTCAGGAATAGCAGTTCAAGAATGTTTCTCTGATACAGGTAAATAATGCCTACTGCTTGGAGTTCAACATTGCAGCTGGGCAGTCTGGTAATTTTCAAACAAGCTTGAATGACTTAATGACAAGTAACAATAACATGTCTGATTACCCTTGCCTTAACTTCAACATTTTTCAGTATTTGGTCAGTTAGACAATCAGGGCTGCAGAAAGAAAAATAAGGTTTCCATGGGAAGAGAAATATTATGATCCCTCGCTCCTGTCAATTAGACACTCCAAAAATCACATTAACTGCCAGGTCCTAAACCTTAAAAAACTTCCTATTCCCTTGGGTGATATTCAACATGTCAATTCCTCATGCTGGAAAGAGTAAGCAGCTAATTTAGTTCCCTTCATGACTATTCCAACACTGCATGCCTGACAAAGACATCACCCAGACTAAGTGAATAGGGAAATAATTGTCCAGTCCTGATTTTCCATCTGCATTTCCATTTAAATTCCAAGATCTAATCCTTTCATGCTTTCTACCAAAACCTTTGTCCATGCATTCATTTCTACCCAAAATGCATAAGAATAATAATTAGTAGTGAAAAATAATGGGAAGAATGGTATAGGTAACCACATTCCAATATTAAGAAAAAAACACAAATATCCAGATGCTTTCCTCCCCCTAAAATTACCTAATCATTACTTTTGATTACAAAAATTAAATACCAAGCTATGCTTCTGGAATTAAAGCTAGCAATTTCTGAACTATTTAGAAACATGACTTGAGAATATAAAAGCTAATGGGTGCTTACATTACCTACCACCATCAAATATTTTACCCTTTTATAGTAATCCAGCATATTTAAAAAAGAAAAACAAAAACAAAACACCAAACAAACAAACAAAAA
This sequence comes from Limosa lapponica baueri, assembly GCA_002844005.1. Classification (NCBI taxonomy): domain Eukaryota; kingdom Metazoa; phylum Chordata; class Aves; order Charadriiformes; family Scolopacidae; genus Limosa; species Limosa lapponica. The sequence continues at coordinate 598,932 of KZ505821.1, read as the reverse complement.
ACCAAAATGAAAATGAACAATTACTTGGGAGAATAAGCAAGTTGCTCTACAGTGTTGTCATCACCCTCGTAGCCACCTGGCAGAGAGTTGTATGCCTACCAACGAAGGCATTGCACCTTCAAGCTGGAATTGATAGATCTTCTCAGAGCACTACAAACTTACCCATGCTGAAGCCTTGACTCTTTTCCTACCTAGAAGTCTTACCTAGGGAGAGGCTGTGGAGAAGGGTGGGCAGACGATTTGATTCCATACAGTCTGCAAGGGCAGTGACAGTAAGTACACCTCTAAAATGGAATAAAGGTCTTTTGGGGTTGATGAGGTTGAGCCAAATCCTCTGTAGATGGCTCTGAGTCTTTTTGTAGCTCTGAATCTTTTTGTGGCCTGAATCAGCACCCTTTCTGGCTCTGAGGTGGAGCCATAGCTCATTGAAGAGATTCTGCCCATCGTTTCTATATAGAAGGTGAAGCAAGAAAGCCATTCGAAGGCTACTTTTTCCATCTCCAACCTAGACATAACTGGAACCTAAGAGCCAGGGGGGGAAAGAAGCACTATAAAAAGTAATATGAAACAGTAAGGAACCTTTCACAGTGCTTCTCTCCCAACTTCTCCTCCTTGTCCAGACCGTCTCTTTTATGAGTGCAAACACTGCTGGTTATGTAACCCTGGGTTTAGCTTGCAGAAGAAGTCACAGTCCAGGACCCTAATTTTGAATTTCCCAGTACAATACACAAGTGCTGAAAGAAAGCCCCCTCCAAATGCCAAACTGAAAGGGACACAGGAGTCTGATCAAATAAAACCTGAGTATAAACATGGTCCCAAAGTAGTATCTTTAAAAAAAAAAAAAAAAAAAAAAGCAAAAAAACCACTTTACTACATCTGTTTACTGAAGAATTTGTAAAGAAGATAAAATTTTTCTTTTGCTCCTCTTTTTTCCCCCCACAAGAGTTTGTTTTCCTTTGCATAAAAAAAACTTCATTGGAGAAAAGTGAATTGTGGGCAAAGTTCTCTAGTAGCAAAACCAGTTTGATTCAATTTTATTTCTGACACTCAAATTCTGTTCCTTCTCCAGCCTTCACATCCAGTCACCAGGGCAACAAAAGTGCTGAAAAATCCTCTGCCCATTTGATAATCATTTAACAACAAAAGAGATTGGGAATGGGAGAGTGGAGTAGTGGGAAACACCAAATGGAAAATAAAGGCTGGTATAAAAAAAAAAAATCAAAACCCTACCCAAAAACCAAAAGAGCAACCTAAAAGAAAAAAAAAAGAAAGGAGAAGGACAAGAAGTGAAATGGCCTACAGGACTTCTGTGTCCAAACTGCAAGTAGGTTTAAGCCTCTCATTATGCTCCCTCAGACACCATGATGTCTTTCAATTTTTTTCCAGGGGAGCCTGCACGCTGTCTGAAATATCCTTCAGGTAACTGAAAAAATCCAGAGGAACTGTGTTAAGAGTCCAGAAGATGAGCAAAAAGCTAAGGATGTCCCTAACCAAAAAAAAGCCACATTCTGGAGTTTGTCTAACTTCTTCTTGTAAGAAAAATACCTACACGGGGATTTCAATAGGAAATCTCTGAAATGCTGAATGTAATCCACTGCGGGGATGACCTGGCAGAAGTCTCTGTCACCTTTAAGCAGCAGGGCTTATGCTCTCCTGATGATGACATTTGTGGTTCTCAGCAGCCAGTAGCCTGGATGCATTTCCTCTCCCAGAAGAATAACACCATTACAGGCAATTTTCCATCAGGGTGAAAACTCTCCTGCCAGGCAGATAAAAAAAGTTTCCTGCAGCATGTTCTTGCCCCTGACACTCACATAAGATGAAGCTCAGTTCAACTCGAAATACAGTGGCAGTTACCTCTTTGTCTCCACTAAATCTGTGCTTGGGATGAAGCTACAGGATGGATGAGACATGGAAGTGGGGACATCAAATGAGGTTGTACACAACGAGACAGATACAGTACACTGGCAATGCTGCAGTGGCCAAGCAGCTACAGAAGAAAGCCACAATGTTGGATCTTTTCTCCAGCACAAACCCTCAATACCTAAACACAAGACATCTGCTTTTGCTTTTATTAATACCCTAGCTGTGGGTAAAATGAATACTTCAGGGTTTGGGTTTTTTTTTGTTTTGTTTTGTTTTTTGTTTTAACAGCTTCATTATAGCCGTATCCCCAAAAAAAGTCCTCCAAAAAAACCAAAGCATCCCAGCAAACATACATGAAGGACAGTCCGTTTATCAGAACATCCAGGTCAGCTTTCCACCCATCAATATAGATATGGACATGGAAGCTATCAAGGCAGTAAGTGATTTAACTTACACTTTCCCCTCATGTTGAGATGGAAAACTGCATTTATCTTGACAACATTTCATTAAACAATGGTTTATCTGTTCAAGATAATTCAATGGGAATGGAAATTCTTTTTTAAGTCTTGATGCTAGAAGACAACAGCTCCTGTGTCACAGCTAGCCCATTTGATATGGGAAACTGCAAACGACCAAATGTTCTTGATGTACCCTTGACAAAATGTTGCATTGCAATGAAGGTGATGAGAAGAGGGAAGAAATTTGTGTGACAATCTTGGCTACTCATGCCTGCCAGAGAAGAGCAGCTTTGCTCTTTAATGGATATTATTGCAAATACCTTATGAAAAATATCTTCCAAGTATGTCCCTAGCAGGGAAAGGTACAGAATTTTTACATGGCCTCGAATTGATAAGCCCTAATATTTTTTAAGTAATTGCTATTTCTCAGTTAGGAATAATGTATCTTCAGGGTTTTAAAATTATTTGTAATGATTTCTCCAAGGTGCCACATCCCTGTGGCATCTCAGCATTCAATGCAATTATCCATGCACACCTATTAGGTAGGAAAAGCTACATTATTTCCACCACAAAGAAAGGAAACTGCATACTACAAATTTCTCCTTCAAAACTAACATGTATGAAGGTCACTAGTACCGTTAGGAATAGAGGCTTGAGCCTTGCTTACATTTTGCAGTGCTTTCACCACAAGCCACCCCGTTTTTATTTAATGGAGGGGATGGTGAATACTCATCATCCTCAGAGCTTACGCCAAAAGGCTTTTCTTCATTTATGTTTTCTCTTTAAATCAGGAAAGTTTTAATGTGGATCTATATCCATTGACAACATTGACAACCCATTGACCAACAAACTAAAATACCAAATAGGAAAACTCCAGAACTGGGGGTCTTTGGATTTAAATTCAAGCCTCAAGTAAACAACTAGACTTTTATTTTCGTAGCTGCCTCTAGGTTTGCCTTACTTCACATTCACTGCAATTTTTTTCTGCAACCCAAGGACATGTCAAATCTAAATTCTTGTCACAGACGTTGAGGTGAGCACAATGGCAGATACAGATCTGTGGGAATTTTTGACATGATCTGCAGTCCTTACTCACTCATATTTATGTAACATTGATGTGCATAAGGGCTTCTAACACTGCTTTCTTTAGTACCTCTGCCTGACATGAAGCACAGAGCCACAGCACAAGCTTAGATAGATGAACCATATTGTACCCGAAATACAAATAACCATTCAAGAAGCTTTCCCCTGGAAGCCCCCATGCGCTTCACACTGCCAAACCTCATTGAAGAATTTCAACCAGAAATTGTCTCAGAAATTGTTTTCTTCCAAAACCCCAGGATAACACCACCAGAAATTTAACAGTTTTATGCCAGTCTGGACCTAATTGATAACTTGCCAAATTAGGCAAATTACAGTGCAACGTGAGGTTTGAAAATTCTTATTAAAGTCTTCTGTGCATTTCCCTTAGTGACAGGCAGCCAAATGACTGTTCAGATATAATAGACAAGGTGAGAGGGATCAGGCTGAGCACTGACATTTTCGTGCCACCATTGCAGTGTGGCAATCCAGGCTGGGACCACCAATGACAGCAAGAGAACACATGCATGAAATGAGGTGTAATTTGTACAAATAAAGGCCTCATAACCAAATCGTAACTTTAGTCTGCAGATACCTGTGCTACAGAGCAGTGCAGAAATACAACATTCAGCCTTAGCTAACTCATTTAACTGTTTGGCAGGGTATATTATCCCATGCTGAACTCCATGTATTACTAGAGTATTACTATAGCCTGAGCTAGATTCATTAAAGTGATTTCACCTTTCACATTTTTCTGCATTGCATTATATTGCGATATACAGACATTCCTTGCCTTATCTTGCACACAGGCAGGTATCTATTTAGCCACTAAAATCTCTGCACTAAATTTTTTTCTTTTACTTTTTACCTTTCACTCTTCACTTTAGATTTCCTAAAAGTTGTTCCCACTGCCCTTGCCAGTTTTTCCCAGTCATTCTCTACTAACTAACGTATGTGAGAGGCAGATTCCTAAAAGGAAAATATACTCTGCTTGCAAAAAAATCCATCAAAAATTAGCCTGCCCCCAACATTCATAAAGTGGGCAAAAAAACCAATAAATCTTGCCTTTTTATTTGTCGTTTGGGCTTTGCACCTTAAAAATACACTTAGATTAGAATTCAGAGATTTTCTTCCCACAATACCAGACCAAAGAAAACTACTAAAAAGCATAGATTTCCTTACCTATTCATTTGAGTCCAGAAACCAGAGCTTTCAGTGAATCACCAGATCATGCAGCAGTTGGGCTAAAGTCAGAAGAAAAAGGCAGGAGTACTAATACTCCACACCTGATCCTGTAGCTGTGGAGGAAGAGGGCAACAAAAGGGTAAGAAGAGAATATGAAGCACATGGTTAAAATCAACCACTTAATTCTTTTACCTCCTCCTCTCTCTTTCTTCCAACTGTGTTATGGAGCAGACAGAGCAAAAAGATCAACGGTAGGCAAGAGGGCACCAACCCAAAGTCAAAGACACCAATATACGTTCCTATGAACTCTGTCTTTTTGTACTACAAATATTTTCTAATGACCCCTGTCAGGCTATTCAGACCTTTTACCTAACCCATTGGGTCACCTATAACTTGTCATCATATTACAGTCCTATAAAACCTATGCAGACTCCTGATTACTATTCCTGTGATTTTACTATGTGTGTGTCATGATCATATTGGCTAGGTACTTCACCAAAACAGAAAAGAAAAAATGACTTCTGCTTCAAAGAATTGTACTCTCTAGTTAGCATCAATTTCTATTTTGTAACTTAAAGAAAAGTTTGTGGGAACAAGCCTTCTGTGTATTGTAGGCAAATGTCATCTTCAATCTATTGAAAGGTAAATTCTACAAATTAAGTGTAGGCAGAAGTGGGTAGTAACCTTCCTCCATACACATAAATCATAGCTTGTCTTTTGTTCTCCAAAGGCAGGATTCAACATTAAATCACACTGGGAGAGGGGTGTGCCATCATTTCTTTTGCAGGTGGATGCAGAAAAGGCTAAAAACCCCTTGGTTTTATGTCCAACTAGCTTGTGTTTCCATGAAAAGTTCATCAATTCCAATATCCCACTTACAAGATTGTCTCCTGTTCTCTCAGACATCCTGATTTAAGTCCCAACAAATCCAGGCATTTAACAGCACACTGAAGCATCTTTACTATTGAAGAGGAGCTGGCTGTATTGTAACACAGATGCTTACTGCTCCAGTGGGATAAAATAAAATAATTAAGAGCAAAGATGTCTGATATTTAACTAGTGCTGTATTTAAAGAACTCATTATTGCTATTTTATAGTAAGACAATTTTCTACTAAAATATAAGCAGTAATTTTAAGTAAATAGTATTATTCCTATCTATAATTAAAAATTACTCTTCAACATTTAAACACCCCTTTTATTTCAGAAGGATCCCAAAATGATATGAAAACTATTTTGTTACACAAGACTTACATTTAACTTTACCCACACAGAAATGCACACACTTCTATGAGAGATCCACTCCATAATGGGGAAGGCCATGGAACAGGCAGCTGGAGAGGAAGCATGAGGAGCGTATTCATTGGAAACTACAAGAGGAATTTTGCCTGGGAAAAAGTCATTCTCTAAGCTGGAGTCTCTCCAAGACACTGGACCTAAAACCCTAAAGCAAATGAAAAACTGCAATGTTTCACTTCGTTAACAGTCATGTAATTAATCATTTGCTTTTATATATAATTTAATACTAATTACACATCAAGTTGATTCACATAGGTGGGGAACTGAGCTCTAGTAATTATATTCACATAATTTTTCAGAGGAACTTTTATTTAAAACAGGTTGCAACAAAATTTACAATATTTGATCTCTTACTATATAAAGAAATTCAACACCTGTATACGTTAACATGACAGAGACATTTAGAAATAAAAGATAAAGGTGAAAAATGCACTTTTTTCTCATTGCTTTTCAGTTAGGCAGGTTTTCAGTAGAGAAAAGTTTTCCATTTTTTATGGATCATGGCTGTGACAGATGAAATGTCTGTGCAGCACAGAATTTATTTTTCTTGCAGAAATAACGTTCTACCAGTTGTGCCAGGAGATGGCAAGTTTTATCTGCTTATTTCAATTGAAAACATCTGCACTAGATAATATAAGCCGCTGGGTCACATGTTAAATAACACTATTATATGTGACTGCATATAATGGCTGTTTTGCATCTTCTTTATAATGTTTTGTAACGAAGCAGAATTGTCTTGGATCATTAATTGAATTTGCTGTAACATTAACCCTTAATGCATTTATATGTCTTAGTTTGTCAATTAATTAAGGTCTGATTCAGTTAAGTACGCGAATATGAGCCATTTCCAGAACTATAACACAGGTACCTGCATTGTAATTCAAGTACAAAAGGCATTCTCAAATCACCCGCTTGCCTTCTGAAATCTTAGATGCCCACATATTTTTTATGTGAGAATTTCCAAACTATCCAGTTTTCTGATATATCAGTGTTGAAGGGCTCCTTGCCAAAAACTATACGCATCTTCTTTGAACTGGTAACATCTAGAGGGTTGTCTAAATAGGTTTTGCAAACCTGAGTTGCCAAAGCAGCCTAGATGCTGGATGAAGTCTGCAAGAGTGGTGAAACATTGCTACAGTACAGGCGTACTCCCAGCACCATCAGCATCACTGCTTGCATATCTCCAGTTCGGCATATGCTTGAGCACTTCATTGGTATCTGGGTAACTCTGGTTATCCAGCCAGGCTTTTCAATGATTGACTTAAAATCTGACATGCCTGAAAATCCCTGTATTTGGTCTGAATCAGAAGCTAGCCCACAGTGGAATTCTAATGAAAAATTAACATGCGCCCCAACACATTAAGACTCCCTAGATTTGAGTAAATGATAGGGAAAGCAACGTGGAATGGGAGAGGATGTTCCATTTGCTCTAAGATTTCTAAAAGTTCACAATTGCTTTCTAGTTATACCAATTAGTGACTTGTTGAAAACGGAATCTTTTTGGCTTCCCAATTCTCCCTCACTTATGAAGTAAATCTGGAAATGATTTCTAGGTAAGAGTTACATCAATGTAAGACTGGTGTGTTTGGCCCTCTTCCCAAATATTTATAACACTGGAATCCAACACATTCCATTGCATGATAACAGATTAATGTGTTGAGAAAGAATGAAAACATCTTCGAAAGCAATGTGCCTTCTATAAACACTTGGCTACAACTTGTGGGAACAGGTTTCAAAAACATGGATGCAATCTTACTCAACACACACTGGAAACCAGAAATCCTCTCATCATGATATGCATACAGCTCATTTGCTTCTGCTAAATGAAGGCATCGATGATATATTCCACAGTAATTTACTTTCCTGGAAGTCTATATTGAAGCTGATAAAGGCTAATGATTGGAAGTTATTTCAGATAGCCCTACCCAACTTCTCTGCCAGGCTGCTAGGAGAAGAGATAATAGATTGTATTATGCTTCATCAGTCTAGATCAGTTCTATTCTAACAATTACAGAAATGAAAGGTGCAGAAAAACAAAACGAGGCATATTATTGTACCAGATGGTCCATTTTAGAACAATTCACATGCAGGTCTAGAATAAACTGTGGCTCCGATACCCACTAAATGCATTTGCAGACTGTTCCAATAGTTTCAGTCCAGTTTCCTTACTTTGATCAGGACTGCAGAATTAACACATTTTTATGTGTTGGTTGCTTTCAGGATTTAATCTCATTTGTTTAACAGCATTATAACTTCCACTGGCAAGAGTTTATTCATTTATTTTGACATTCATATGGGCTACCATTGTAATTGTTTCACTATCTCAATATCCATCATAATGGGATCTCAGCAGGATTTTCTCTTAGTAATCTCACTTTGTAATTAGGGGTATCATATCCAGTCTTCTAATCAAACTGGCAGAAGTATAGTGGTTGCATGTAAATCATTTTACATGCATTCCCAAGCTAGCAACCTGTGAAGCCCTGATGTATTTGCACTCAGTGAACTGATGCTAATAGCTTCACAGTGTCTATTTGACATGGCACCAAAAGGAAGTCTTCCCCATTTCTGAGTAACAAAAAAAGATTTTGTTTACAACCCACAACATGGTTCTCCATTTCCTCCACTCCTCCCAAGTCCCTTGGCATTAAATAATATTGCCTTTATATTCAACATTATACTATTTAACCCAGTGAACCACAACATAACCTGTCATCACCTAATACAACAGGATGGAAAATATTTGAAACATTTTCATAAATTTATTTTCTTTCAGGTTGGGTACTTGCTGCTATTGAGCTGGATCCTAGTTCCAAGTTAAGTCTGGGTAGCACATAGAAATAATTCATCAGGATAGCCCTCCCCCAAACAGATAGCCCCCTGTCAGACCCCCATACTATTTCTGAGCCATCTGTTGCTGGGATTTTTTGCTTAACGCATTCTTTATAGTGAAAGAATGCATGTGCATTAAGTTTTTCTTCCATTCACTTCCATCTTATCAGTTGATTCAATAAGAAATATGAGAGTCCTGTAAACAGGGCAGTAAAACAATGTTCTGTATCAACGCTACTTAGGAATGAGATTTCCTGTAACATTTGCATGCTGCCTGAAATGAACCAAATATGCAGCGAACTGCAGGCCAAGCTCAGAGACAGCTAACTGATCCTGATTTAACAAGTGCTATTACACAGAGGGAGAGGTCTCTCTGATAATGAATGGCATGGAGAGGTTTTGTGTGTATTTAACACAGCTGCCATCTAAATTCTGAAATGCCACAGAATAACTACAGATGAGGAAAAGGTTGATATCTGTCTCTGGAAAGGACAAACAAGCTGTCAAAAGAAAGCATGAAGTCAGCAAAGATGTTTTTTAAACTATCACAGGCTATACCATGACAAAGAAAGGACAACACAATTTATTAGGAATCAAATGCTGTTTTACTAACAAAATTTTGGAACCGAGTACAGACCTTTTACCACATCATACGGATTTAAGGGGAATAAATTGCACCACCTAATTAAAAAGAATACAGATAATACAAAAGGACAGAGGCAGGGTTAAAGCTGACATTGGAGAGCTGTAATTTGCAACAAAAATCTGGAAATCAAAAGCCTGCTGGCAAGGCATACACTGAAGTGAATGAGGTGACAAATACATGCGCTGTCAAGAGGGCGCCTGTACATCAGCAAGTGTTATAGTCTACTATTTTACTCAAACAAGTTTCCAGGGTTAGGAACAAAGTCAGAGAGTTCAACAATGAAACTTTTTTGTTGGCTCATCAAAACTGAAACTCTTTGCAGGCAAAAGATTCAATTTCCACAAGGATCTCCACTTATAAAAGTTGTTTGGTTTTTATTTATTTATTTTTACTGTTGAGGTATTGTAGTTCAGAAGGACTGCTTTGAAACACTGAAACACTGGGAAGTTTGGACTGAAAAGGACACTGTGCTCTGCGTTTCTAGGAAATTAATGACAAAATTCTACTGACCCAATCCCTTCCCCTCCAGCCTAGGTTATTAATTTGGAAACATTCTCCAGACCTTCAGCATTACATCCCTGGTCAGAATAGGTGCTAATCTGAAATCTGTTGAGATAAGAAGCCCAACTTTTATTTTGTTTTACTATGGATTTTCCACTGTTGCCAGAGAGTCTGTTGCTACACATGGTTGTTTTCCTTCACTGTCTGCAAGTGAGAAGTTTGCTTGCACTGAACATCAACAGGAGGCAGCTCTGTCAGAACTGGTTTAGAAACAGGACCATCTGAACAGAGCTGCTGTTATCGTTTCAAAGCAATTTAGAAAGTTTTCTTGTGCAGATTTAGGGGTTCTCTCTCTTTTTTGTTTTTTTTTCTTTTTGGGGGGGGGGGTTGTGTTTTGTTTTTGTTTTTTTTTAAGTAGAAAGCCAAGTATAAGCAGATCAAGGATACAGCCAGGGCCTTTCAAAACTTTCAAGAGAAAATGAAGCAAAGGGAGAAAATGTTCTTGCTCAGGAGCAGCAAGCAGGTCAGTAGTTAGGACAGCAAGAATAGACAAGGAGAGAGACCAGGCTCAGTAAGGAACAGATTCTGCTCTTCCTTGCTGTGTTGAATCTGTTTTCCAATATTTAGGTTCAAGCCAATGAGATCCTTGGAAGGCTTTTTGGGAGTAACCATGCAATCAGTGAACACAGGGCTGGGAAGGACCTTAAAAGGTGAACTCCCTTTCTCTAGGTAGGATCAGCTCTACCTGTTGGCAGCTGCTCAACCTGCAGTGATTAAACAACTCATTTACTTCAGTATGTAATGTTTTTCTTCACTTTTCTCTAGATTCTTTTCTCCTGATCCAAATCTTTGCTGAACCGCAGTACCCAGAATTAGACAGAGCCAATTAGCCATTGCCTCACCACTTCTAAAGAGAATGGCAGAATTACACCATGTGCCTTACAAATATTACTCTTGCTTACATGCCCAATATGGTGTTTATAATTTTTTACAAAAGCTTGAGATTATTGTCATAGTGATTGTGCCATTAACTACGGCCATCTATTTCTTTTCCCTTGTAAGCGGACAGAGATAGCTGGTGCAACTATGAGACAGAATTTGATGCCCCAAAACTTTGATTGATGGTACCTGTGAGAAAAACAGGGAAAAGAAGAGAGTAATTTTCAGGTCTCCGGCATAACAGCAGTTCCATTCCCTTGAAATGGAACAAGTGAGCTACAAAGTCACTAAGTTACATTAAGATGGAAATACCCAAGACACCGGTTTTTGAAAATCACTTTTCAGAGAATAACAGTGAAGCAAGAGAATTTATATGTCTAGTAATTTTGCCCTTGATAGCATAATTGCCATTACTATTCAGATTCCTAGAGGGTCTGATTTTACAGAGGTGCTGAGCAGCAGCAGTTTACATTGATTTCTGGTGGAACTGCAAATGATCAGGACTTTTGAAAAATCCATACCCACTGTGATCCAATCCTTACAAAAAAAATACTACCCTTTTTCATATTACTTGAAAGTTATTTATTTCCCTAAATAGGTATTTCTGATACAATTCTGCAATAAATAATAAATTACACAAAGAACATCCTTCAAAACTTCTATCTAGCAAATGCTTTGCATGTCCAGAAAGTGCCTATTTTTTAATATTTTGGAAAGTTGTTTTTTAGTGTCAACCAGTCAGATTTGTTCTTAGACATAGCTCTTTATGTTTATGTATCTTGCCAGAGCTTGGCAGCTAATAGGATGCAGTCTGAACCTGCTGCAGCACTTGGAGTTTATGAAAATCACTGGGTCAGAGCCCAGCAGGCCATGTAATTCACTGAAGCAGATACCATATGCAACAGGTTTGGACACTAGAACAATTTATGAAGTCGTAAGTGGGCTTTTCTATTAATAGTTTCAGCATTTGAAATGAGCTAACAGGAAATAACCGCAACCTTTTCTCTGCTGGGCAGATTAATTTCAAAGTCACATTAGTTGTCGTATTTTAGAAATTAAAGTCTGGGTCTAAACAGCTGCTGATTTTGTTTTGCATTTGGAGGACAGGGAAGTGAAGTTCTGATGAAGGAGAATTAAACATGCCTAACTTCTTCATTGGCAAAACTATCATGGTGCTATTAACTGTGAAGGAAGAAAGTAAAACAGAAATGAAGGCAACAGGCCATTGTTTGAATAATGCACATTTTGAATGAATAATTAGGCCCAAAACAACAGAAGAAAGCAAATATAAACACCAAAGGGGACCTCAGTGGAGTACTAAACCAACACTATCATACAAAAGAGGGTTCATGAATACAATTATAAACATCTATTTACATATTTTACATGCTCCCATTAAATAAAATCTACCATGTCTGGATAGCTTATTTATAACAATTTATTTGATCAATGAGGTGAGATTTTGTTTGTGAGAGAGTTACCAAATCCTCACAGAAAATGTTCTGAGGCCAGATACATGCTCTGTTAACCATCCTGCAAATGAGTGTATTGGACTGAAGCATTTGACCAGATTCAATGTTGGAGGATTTTGTGGGGTTTTTTTCCATAATTATAATATGCTTGTCTTCCAGACAAGTTGCTTAAACTATGTCATATGCCTAATAGTTCAACATAAATAATGAATAATCTCAAGGCAAACAGTGCTCAAAAAATCCTTAAGCTTTAAGTTATTCATTGAAAATATTCAGAGACTACTGACAAATAAAAATGGCATTCAAAGAAATCAGGACTAATTCATGAATGATTCACAAACAGAAGAAACAGCTGAATTCATAATTAATATTCTTTACTTCAGTAGTTCAAACACAAAAAATAACCCAATTTGAATGAAAAGTAGTGACCTGTGTTGCTTACCAAGGAATCACAGGAGACTATATAATAGTCCAGAGTATCTCAGGAAAAGTAAGACTAACTATATGACCAGACGTATTGTGAATAGTAATCTGTCTAGTGAGTAAGTTAATTGATATGCTGTTTCACCACACTAAATTGTTCTACATTTGCATTCTGTGCACTGTTTTCTGATGAAAGCTCAAAAACATGCTTTTTTGATAAGGTATGGAAAAGAATTACAGTCAGACTGCCTAGATTTCTGGGAATATAAAGGAATTCCTTTTGAACAACAACTTGTTCAAAATGTTCCAAAATGTTCCATAACACTGATTTTTCCCAAAATTGAAAAATTTGAGGTTTTACATTTAAATTACTCATGATAAGGAAGATAATTTTAATTCCTGTTCTTCAGAACATTTTCCTTCATAAAATATTCCAAAATTCTGGCAGTTTGATCAGGTGAGAAGAAAAAAACCTGAAAGCTTAGAATTTCCTTCAGATTAGAACTGTTCTTAGCAAATACACTTCTAAGTACAAGACAGTCAATAAAAATGTCATATAATTTGTCTTGCAGATGAAAACACAATTTGTGAATTCTTTTACATTTTTAATTTAATTGAAATGGTCAACTGAAAAGAAATAGCCAAACATTATTTCAACTAAATGTTTCATGACAGGAAAAAAAATAATAACAAAACAGTGTTCCCATTCTAATGAATACTTGAAGAAAAAAAAAAAGTTTGAATTTTAAATTATCTTCCCATGTTTTCTTAACAAGAAAAAAGCCTAATTCTTACATCGCTAAATTTATTTCCTTATTTTTAGTGGAAAAAGGAGGGATAAATAAAAGAAGAAGGAATGTTTTCCTCCAGTAAACAGATATTGAAGATGTTAATTTATTTTAAAATGACATTGAAAGCTCACACTTCCTCTTTCTTAACTAATTCTAATAAGAATTCTCAACTAATTCTGATAAGAATTCCTTATGCCATCTCTTCCACCATGGTAACCAGTCCCTGGTGTAATATTAGATCACAGTTATTCTACAACATTTTTCTTCCTCCCTGCATCTTTCCAGTATCCACCACCTGAATTTCTATACTCCAAATTTTTAGTACCAGTCTCTACTTCCAGAAGTATTTCCTGAAAACCCAACAACACTTAATGTACTCTGTTCCCTAAAACTCAATAAACCTTACCTTAATTTCCAGACAGACTGCCAAACCTGCCTGGGCCTACAATATCTTCGAGGGCAATGAAAAGAATGCATTTTAAAGAAGGGCTGGAAATAGTTTGAATTTTTAATTTGGAGGAGAAATGGTTAATACTAAAAGCTGGCTGATCCCTTCCAGGGGAAATACTGGAGGGCAGATGAGACAAGGAATTTCAGAATTTTTATTTTTATGTGAATTGTTTACAGCAGCTCAACCTTCAAAGTTTCACCTATTTCTTCAGCTTTTACATGTCTTAATATAGAATCTGCACCCCTTCCATCATAAAAGTTGTTTTTTAATAAAGAAAAAGCATAACCGTAATGGGCCTGGTATTGCTATGAGCTTGAGTCTTCTATGACAAATTTTGAAAAAAATTAATCTGAAAACAGAAACTGAGCAAAATTCAGAGTCAAATCTTCTGCAGTGCTTGATTTCATCCTGAAGCAGAATAGAAACATTGAACAAATTACAAGGAACAAAATACATTAAGAAATGTCAAAAGGTCCCATTTTGACATGTTCAGTTAAAACATCTGAATTTCATAGAAATAAGCAGTTTGTTTACTCAGTTACATTTCAGCATTAAACTTCTTATTATTCTCTCCCTCCAGTTTTGCCTCCCATCTCCATAGCTGGCAGGCATCAGGACCAAAATAAACCATCAACAGCATACATTAGCTCAGGTGAGTCTTATGATTCCAGAAAATGCATTAGAGAATACATGTTCAACCAAAACCAAGCTTATAAAAGAAAATAAGTTCTATAAAGGCAAAATTTATCTATGGCAAAATGCTATTTTATTTTATACTTATTTAATATTGATCTGAAGCAAAATAATTTAGATCCGTGTCAAAACAAAATCAATACTCTTATTCAGGTCAACTAACATGAAATAAAATGGCATTTTTAATTTTAATTTTCCATCAGAAAAATATGACACTTAAAAAATGCTATCATGTTTTTTTCCCCCTTGGAAATTACACTTCACAGTGGAATATCATTTTGGTGAAAAATTCCCAACTACCTTTAGCAAAAATCCATGTTCGTGTACTTAAATATGTTTCCTGATTTTGCAGAGGCAGAATGCTCTGTGCTTCCACCAGAATGGATTTGTACATAAAATAGCCAGAAAGGATATTCCAATTCATTAGCCTGATGTCCTCTATAGCACAGTCAATAGAGATTCCCTGATTTATGTTTGAAATAGATAAAAAAAAAATAAATTTCAGGGATGAAAAATCCGCCACACTTCTTGGCAAGTTTAAGTTATTCCAAAGGTTAAATAACCTCACTGCTAAATATTTGTACCTGGTTTCTGGTCTGAATTTAGCCTGTTTCCATTTCCAGACACCAGCTCTTATACATTGCTCTGCTAGACTGATGCGCTTTTTATTATGACGTTGCCATTCCCCATGTAGTTACTTACAAACTGTGATTAATTCCGCGCTTAGCCTTGTCTTTGTTAGGATAAACAGATTGTGCCCACTGGAGTCTTTGACCATAATGCATGTTTTTGAGGGTTTTAGTCATTCTTGTGGCTATTCTTTGATGAGAGAATACTGCTGTTAACAGACTGAATGCGCCGAGTAATTTGGAGCACAAGGACTGTTACGGTGCCCCTGGAGCTTAATGGAAAGCTTCCACTTGGATGCGAGGAGTTTTGCTGTATAGTGCAGAGTACATACTCTTTTGTGAGAGCAGGGTACCAGCCAGCATACTGCCTGCTCACCTGCCTGCCCTCCACTTGGGTTCTCTCCAGCTCCCACCTAAGAGATTCTCTGCATCCATTTTGACAGCTTGTATCCCACTGAGCCTTTGGCCTTAACAGCATGCGCATTAAGTCAAAATAAAAGCAATACAAAGCATATAAATTGAGCCGTCTCCAATGTGCAATTTGTGAATGCTCTTTTTATTACTTTGATTTAAGTGTAAGGATTTGGAAATCAGGACCGAGAATCTCTCTTCCCCTATATTCCTTTATGGGGGAATCAATGGGTGTTCATTACCGAAATGCTTTTGACAATCAAAGGCTAAACATTACTTTGCTGGTGGAACAAAAGTATTCAACAGTTATTTAAAAGTCTTTAACATGGGTATGCAGTTTCTGAGACAGATAACAAATGATTCACTTACAAAAAATAAGTCTTACGCTCCTAGCACAAACACTTCATCTCAAAGCATGTTTCACGGTTTCACTGACTGGTTCCTTGAAATACAGACAAAGTTCATTCACGTAATTTTCATTCAAGATGCTGACAGTTGTATTGCTGTTTTCTTTCTGAATTTCATAGTGCCTTCTCTAAAAAAAGACTTCAAAGAAATGGAATTAATAGGCTGCTTGTCACTGACAAGGGTTGATTTGCTACCAGTTAGGAGATACCCTCACTGGCCAAATGATAACAGCCTGAGACAGTCTCTCAGTCAAACATCCTCATGTCAGGGAACAACCCATGGAATAGAGAGAAACATTTCATACATTTTTTAGTTGGTGGGACAGTCAGCTTCCTGGACAAATAGAATTGTGTAAAGCTTCTGGTCAAAATGTGACATTGTGAACCAAAATCTGGATGAGTGTCATCTCATCAGATGATAGAATATAAAGTAATTGCTCTTTGAAGTTTTGCAATTTTGCATTTGGAAAAAAATTGCTGCAGTTTTCATGCCGAGCATCATGAAGCATGCACGTGCTGATCTGCCTTGAGGCAAAAAGCAACCTGAGCAAACTGATTCCTTTGGGCCCCACTCCCTGCAGAATACTTCACACAGTTCCATGTCTTTTCCACACATCACAGTTTCTCCATCAGCATTTTTATCTGCTGGCTGCTGAAACATGCAATTTGAAGTAAAATGAGTCTGTATTTAAATCTCTTCCTGTTGCCTGATAGCTCTGCAGTAGCTTAACTGTTCATCATGAAACAATATGAGGCCATTTCACCTGTATTTGTAGTCCAATATGTTAACACGATCTGTTCATCTCTTAGGTGATATGTATAGCTGCCAGTCAAACGTGAGCCTAATGATCTCACAGCCTTTAAAAGATTTTATTGTTAACCCTGAAGGTTTTCATTTTACATTAATTTCTCAGTGTATCAAACTAAAAATTGCTTTATCATAAAGCAACACTTTCTCACCACTTCATTGTTAGATATTCTTATTGATCCGGCTTTTATTTCAAATAAACAGCACGATCCAATCTCTTTGAAGTACTCTGTGGCCAGGTTGCCTTGGCAATAGAGCTATGTGGTCAAAGGAAATCCTCTCTCCCAGACAATTTTCATATTTTCAAATCCGGTTGCCTTCAGAAGCGAGCCTCATCTGCAAAAAGAAAGGGGGTCTTCAATCTGTATCAGTAAGTGAAATAACCTATTGGTTGTTCAACAGCCCTGAGATTGCCAATGCAGACTGCTGAGGAGGAGGACAGAGATGTCATCAAGAAACTACTTTTTGCTGCAACGAAACCTTATCTGTGATAGATTTTAACTTCAGAGAGTGAGAAAATTCCAACACAAGTTGTTTAGTCATAATTTTGCCAGCTAGTTCCATTTGGCAACTCATCAAGTTGAAAGGGCACTGTAAAGAATACTTCAATGGTTTTTATTTTCTCTGTAGCATTTTAGATTTTAGTCAGCATCTTTACTTCCCATGCTATACAACAAATAGCACAAACATAAAATAGAATCTGGGAGAACCACATTAATATTAAGAACTACTATGTACAATGTATAGCAGAAAGGAAGAAGTCAGACAAGGAAATTGCTTTCTAAGTTTAAAAAACTCCCCAAACTTCATGCTTAGCCTAATCAAGTTTTGTGAAACTGCAGAAGTGACACTTTTTCTTTTGGAAGTACTAAAAATCCAGTCCTTTGGCTAAAGTCTACAATTCAAAATTCCACTTACATACATATGTTGGCTCACTCTGTGAAAATTTTAATATGCCCTCCCCAGTTCTATCCTGTCTGTGCTGTATGGTGTGGACAAGTCAGCCTCTGTTGATTTAGCTGGAGTATTCAGGGAATGGTGCAGCTAGACAGTCAGATACAGCTACTCGGTCAATATGTTGCCTTAGACAAGACTCTTCCTACTCAGGCAGTAGTAGAAGAGGCTTTTGTAATAAAGCAAGAAAGGCCTAAGTTATGTTACAGTTACGCATATATGCATGTAAATATCAGTATCAATAAATTCTACTAACTTCTCTGACACACACAAAAAAATAATATTAAAAACCCCTTAAAAGCTTCATGTCTGGGAGGACAGGGGATGAAGAAAGATCTGTATTCACTTCAGATGGAAATGACTTTATATACACTTACACATGACAATCCAGCTCTTTAAGAAGTATTCTAAGAAAAAGCTCCCATTTCACCCTCTAGCATGGGTCAGTCAAATGCTGAAATTCAGCATGAGGTGCAAATGTTGATTTATACCTATAAACCTGATGCAAATTGTTTAAAACTCGCTAATACAAAACCAGACTGAAATCACCTGACGGCTTTTCTTTAGCCACTTGAATTTTTTTCAGTATAAGGTGTTCTGCTGTCTTATTTCAGAGAATTTGAAGAATCTGAGATAGGGCAACAATGAGCCCAAACAGCTTACAGTTATATCCAAGGCCTTGATAAGAACTTCATAATGCTGTACTTGTTTTGAGAAATATCCACAATGCTGCTCCAGAGATGCAAGGCACAACAGAATAATATGGAATTGACAACCAATATTCTTTTGTGAATGCAGCTACAGAATGCAGCAGATTATAGTTACTTCAGCAGTCACCAGCAGAAGTGAGCCTTACCTTCTGATGTGGACTGATGGCAAGTATGAAGATGACAACTCATATTTATTTAGAAAGCCAGTAAAGAGGATAAATAAACCTGAAATGAGAATTTATCTCTCAGTTAACATTCAAAGGAAGAAAAATTAATCTACTGAAGGAGAGTGGAACAAAAGTGAATGAAGAAGTATGTCACAGTCTGTGAAAAAAAACCTTCACTTGCTGGGTACCTAATCCAGCAAGCAAATTTTACATCTCAGCTGAGCCAGGGTGTATATAGAACAGTCAAACACTGAAGGCTATGCATAGAAAAATTATGAGAAAACACCTACTTGTTAATGTTGCAGAACAGATGAGCACTGAGTATGTGCACTATTCCAAACAGTAGGGAGTGACACCAGAAAGTAAATCAATCAATACACGTTCTGAATTTAATTTTCTTGGTAGTCAAGACATACAAACACAGATAGCACGAAGATGAATGCCAGCTAAGAGTGAGAGCTGCAGACCTGCGTTGCTGCTCAGATGAGTATCAATGCTCACAGAAACTCTTGAGGGAAAAAAGATGTCTAAAATAAAGATATTCTCTTTCCCTTTTAAAAGTATACTGGATTTAGATTGATTGGCTTACTGTGGTTGGGTAAAATGAGTTTCTCATAGTCTAGCAAATTGAGCTATTTTGGCATGAGGGTAGAAATCAGCATTCTGCTGATTTGTGTTTCTGGTTTTGAAGAAGGGTCTTCCTGTGGTCAAGAATACCACATCACCACGTTAGGGTGTAAGTAAACATTTAAGTAACATGGCAACACAAAATCTTCAGCTCATATGTCCAATATCATGCAGAAAGTATCTTAATCCTAGTTTACTCACTAGTACATCTTTCCCTCCCAAAATGCTATACCCTGTATAAGTTATCCAGCTAAATACTTTCTTTTCCACCCAAAAGTGACTCTGTATGCATTTTGGTGCCAAATCTATTGTTACTAATGCCAGTTTTGTTATTAAGACAATATTGCCTTGCTAGTTTGTGAAAATGAATTGCAACTGGCACATCCCCATTAGATGATGCATCTAATGGGATCACGTTCACTAAGGCTTGTTAAATCCTATAGCTTGAATACTGAAAAAAGTAAACATTCATGAAATAAATAATTATGTAATTAAACCAGTCATACATAATAGTCTCAGACATTTTAGCATGATTATGTGAGTAAGGTCTTGATGTTATTGTTACCTGCTCAGTCAGCACTTCTTCCTAATTTATTCATTGCATTTTACAACTATTCAAACAGCTCACAACAGAGATTATTCCAGAAAATTCATAGAAGCTGCTTATGGAGTGCATAAGCATAATGTGTAGGCAAGGTAGAAGCCTACTGTAGTTGGACTACACGATTCATCAGCGAATCATTATCCCCATTCTACAGACAGGAAACTAAAGCCACAGTGAACATGAAGAAAGCCCTTACAGCAACTAGTTTCAAGGTATCAGTCTTGGCTGGCTAATTTAGTCTCCTTACTTGCCCTCTTTACAGTCAATGTAGAAAACTGAAGACCTCTCCTGAACAACAGCACTGCAAAAGTACATAGAAAGTCTGCAGCAGAAAAAGACATTGAATCCAAGTCCTTAAGAACTAAACTGACACTGTTGTTTTGCCAGGTGTAAGGTCTCATCCAAGACGAACATTTACTTATGGACGCAGCCAACGTCTTGTTGTATGCATGTGTTGGAAGACTGGAGATAGAAATTAAAATAGGTAGACAAAAGCACAGTTGCATTTGTACAACAACCTAAAGCACACGTGCTGCTCAAGAGCTTCCTTTCCCCGTTTTTTCCTTCTCCCTCTCTTCACAAATCCTCTTCTGTAGTAATATAAACTAGAAATGGGACTAGGTCCAAAGTATTCTCATTCCCAGGGAAATTTCATCATCACTAGACTGGAGAGTCAATGCTGACTCTCACATTAGCCCAGCAAACTCACAGTTATATCAAGCAATATGAAACAGCTCCAAAAAGAAAGTTTGAGGCCCCTTCACTTCACAACATGTTTGTAAGCTGAGTTAGGGTGGTCTTCTAATAGGAATGAAATACATTTTTGAACACTAGGTCAGGAAATGAAGGAACAATACAGGCATAGAGCCACAGAGCCAGTGGATGACTGAAGCAATTGCAGAGAAGGAACACAATACATTCCCATCTTTGGAAGAAAAGTCCAGATCTTCCTCAGATTTTAGCCTGGCATATGTTATACCTGTGGAAATGATCTTATGCAGTCATGTGGTGTGCTTGCTTGTCCATTTAGCTCTTCATAAGTGCTTGAATGTGGCCAATTTCTGCCAAATTTGACAGGAAGGCAGTGATTTCAAAGGTATTGTGTTCCTAAAGGTTTCATGCAGATATGCAGCAGCACATTTGCCTTTCTTGCTGAGGGAGGGACAGCAGTTTGAGCTCACTCTTGCTGGACGCTGGAGCATCCATACAAAGAGAGAGAGGCTACCAAAGACCCCACTGTAAGAAAGGTGCCAAAGAAGCTTGCCCATTATTCAGTATCAGAGTTTCTGGCCACGAGACCCCAAGCTGGGGGGAAGCAAGCTGCTGGCACTGCACCTTCTGAAATTATTTGTTTCATGAAAAGGCTTTGGTGCTCAGCTCTTGCCTGAGTCTCAGAGCTGGGAGCTCTGAGTGGAGGGAGGCACCTGCCTGTGGGCAGAGTAAGTACCCCTCAGTCTCAGAGAAGAGTGAGGTTTGACACACGGCTTTTTGGAAATGGTATTTTGTCACTTTTGCTTTAGAGGCAGGTGGCAAGAAAGGAAAGGTAGAAGGAAAGAGGGACACAGGTAAGCAAATTAGCTCCAGAAAAGCAATGATGTAATCCCCACTGGACAGACTATCATAATACGTCATTAAAAACCACTGGGATGTTTAAGGGAATTAATTAGTTTACAGTTTCTATAAATATATTCTTGAGTGGCAGGTGTTCTGGCATCCATATGCAAAGCCCAAACACAATTGTGAAACCACCCGCCAGGAAAAAAAATCACGTTTATCTGCTGAGAAAATAGATATGTTGTGCCAATCTGTTCTTCTCAGAGTAGCCTGTATGGCAAACCTCTTAACTCTGTCATGTCCATGTAATCACAGAGTGAAATGCAGAAATATGAAGAGCTAGTATCCCTGCACAGAGGCTGAGGACACTTTCTCTTTTTTTCACTGAAATTCTTGGTATCGAATGTTTCTTTCACAAAAAAAGGTGATAATTAATTTACTTGCTTATCATAAGACACTGAAGAGCAGATTCTACCCTCTACAGTTACTTCAGTTTTTCACTGATGTGAGAAGGGATTCAGCTCCCCACTCAGATGTTTGCAAGTCCTCTTAAGTCCTTCTTCTGAGAGAAGTATACAGTTCTTTATACTTGTATATTCTTTTGACTCAGATTCAGTATTCTAAATTTAAACTAATATTGAGTTCAAAATTCTAGCCTTTAGCATTTAAACCTGTATCAACAATTAATATGCAACACAAAAGCCTGCCTTTCCTTGTACTGTGAGATGCTATGTTTACTTGATTACAGAATCACACAATAGTTGAGGTTGGATAAGGTCTTTGTCGATCATCCCGTCCAGCTCCCCCTGCTCAAGCAGGGTCACTCAGAGCTGGTTTCTCAGGGTTGGGTTTTGAACATCTCCAAGAAGGTAGCCTCCACAACCTCTCTGGACACCAGTTCCACTGTTCAGTAGAAATATTTTAATGAGCGTATTCTTTTGTTTCCACTTGGAGTAAAAAAGAATTGTTCTTTTGGTATAAGACTACTAATTATCAGCAATGAGAACTATAGACTAGTTCCTATTAGCTGTATAAAGTATGTTCAACTGGATAGCTGAAATAATAGAGTGACTGCACTGTTTTCCACCTCACAAATAATTGCTTAATAATCCACTAGAAAATTTTGGAAAGTACAAGGATACCTGTGTATATATGTTACACAAGCTTTAACAAAAACTTTCCAACCATCTGCAGCTTTTGATTAATGGAAATCCAGCCAGCTCTGCCAAAACAATCTCTCCATGCCACTCCTACGAGAACCTGTTCCTTATTTGCAGAGCAAAGGAATCCAGCTTTCACAAACGTTACCCAAGCAATTGACTGTCTTAACGTGCTGCTCTCTCGCTACCATGCCACCTTCTTTTCCATTCATACAGGGCTACCTTGTTCTGAACATGGTGCCCTGAGCCCACCCCCAAGTGGCAACAACTCTGCTAGGAGGCACTGTGCATTATAGGGCTGTCTTCATAACATGGAAGACCCACCCCTGTGGTCATGGCTGATGTGACTTTTTGTGGAGGTAGAAGTAAATCACAGGTAATTAAGGTTAAGCTAGGCTGAGGTAATATCTATCACTCTAGAGAAATGAAATCTGTATTTGACAAAAGAATGTTTGTCTTGATGCTGAGATCACAGAAAAACAGCGCTTGGAAATCTCATACTAACTCTCATCTGCCTGTAGCTGTCATTTTGTAGCTAGGAGGTAGTCTTACTAAGTTTCATCACTTCCCTCGCCAGTTATGCAGAGAATTTATTTAGAATTAAAATAATAAAAAGACATATCTATGACTCTAGACTCCTATAGCACCTTCATTAACTTATACAATACAACGAAATCCAGCAGCATTAATCTAATCATTTCAGTAGGAATACAACAATGTAGAGAAATTACTTCCTTTCCCTTGATCGCTGCGAGAAGTTTGCTCTCAGCTTTCTCCAAATACTCTTCGAACAGCTGGCTTTTATAGCAGCCTGAAAAGTCACCACAGAAAGGCAATTTTTGACCCCAGGACAGGCAGCAATTTTAGTTTGCTCAGAGCCATCAGAGCTGCTCTCCTCTTTCATAATGGGAAAGCTCTAGTTTAAGGATTACAGCTGATACAGCGTGGCCCAGAGGAGAAATCTTCCCATGTATCAAGTCCCACGTCAGAGCCAGCAATTTCAATTTCAGCTCAAAGTGCCCACAGTTTCTAGAGCACTGGGATCACATTTACCCATACAAAATATTTCCCATAATAAATAGCTGCATTCCTCAGTAGATGTAGTTTCCAAATGATTTAAAGTTACAGCCCTTTTGTAAAGGATGGTGCAAACATTTAATCTTAAAATGATAGAAGTAGTAGTGGGGGCAACTGCAGTAAGTGCCAAAGCTAAAAGGAAAGGTTGCAGTCTTCTAGCCAGGTGATGATGGTAGAGTGGTAGGCATAACATGAGAGTAGAAATGGCAGCATGCACTGCAGAAGCACTACTGTAAACCATTTTCATTGAGAGCAAGCAGTTTGTGGAAAACCACTACTCTATAAAATAAACATCAGGTTAAAGGGTTTGAGGACAACCCTTTTCCACTTTTTGTTTGAGGAAGATTAACCTTTACAAGGCCACTTTAACCAAATATTATGCAAAGTCCTAAGTGGCATAAGCACTGTCATTTCCATCAGAATCTAGGTAATTTTTCATTCTCATGACTTTCACTACTACCCTTGGGGAACTGCATTCAGAAGTCCCAAGATAGCTTTTAAAATCCATTGCTGAGGAATTTAAACTTCCAAAATATATGTTTTTGCAGCACTCAAAAAGCCCAGACCCTCTGAATATTTGGATGTAAAGATCCCACACAAGTATATGCTCAGATGGGACAAAAATGGCATTTGAAGTTCCTTTATCTGGCCAGAACACAAGCCAGACTGACAGTTGGTTTCTACAGTATTATTAATTTATATTTATTAGCATGGAGTTCAAAGACATTAATATTTTATGCACAGAGGAAGAAATATCTCCTCTCATTATAGCCTGACCACACTGATGCTATCACAGTTATCACTCCAGATTTAAGAAAAACAACAACAGAAAAGCCCAGTACTACAACTGGGTTGTTCTGAGGGTGTACAGTGTTCCCTCTGTTGCTGATAATATGATGGAGCCTTAGAGAGTAGACTGAGAGAACTGGTTTATAGACATTTTTTCACTTCCCTCTCACATTCCCTTCTAGGTAGGTAACAGACAGACGAGGGTCAAAGGATTCAAGTAGCTTCTTTCTGTCCTCAAGGTGTATCTTTTCTTTACCCATTCCCGTCTTTCTTACTTTACATCTGCCTCTTTCTAGCTCGTACTGTGCACCAGAAGTGTCTGTGGCAGGTGACTTCCCAAGCAGAAGGCCTCCTGTCCATAGATAAAGACTTTCCCGAAGTCATGGGCATACCAAATACAGAGGAGACCTTCTTTGATTAACTGCAGGTCTCATGGCAAACAATACACGATAGCTGCTGAAGGACAGCTGACTCTGTGGGAATGATAAAAGCCAGTGGGGCCCTTATCAGTTTTTGCTTACTTATTCTTCTAGTATTTCTCATTTAAGGTCAGCCATCACATCTGCAGTAAAATAATGGAGGCTTACTCCTTTTCTGTATGGTGATCTTAGGCTATCTTACACAAATATATGTGGGGAAAAAGACATAATTTTTGTATTTCTAGGAGGACCAAATTTATTCTCTGCATGTAGTAATTAGTCATGCAAATGGTCAGTAAGCAATGCTTCCATAACCTAATAAAATAAAATGTTTGGTTAATTAGGAGATGAAAACACATAAAGAATATGTGAAGTCTGCCTACTGTTCTAATGCAGGCCTTCAGCTCATTTATATTGTTAATTGAACAATTAGTATTGCTGAATTGTAAACCCGCAGGGGACAGAAGAGCATAGAACATGTTCCTGCCACATTGCATTACTCTGATTGGCACCAAATAGCTGTGACCACAGGAAACCCAGTTGCTCTCCAGAGTATTTCAACAACACAGGTGGATTTTAACCACTAGGGAGGGAAACTTAAGTGCATAACTGTTTGAATTTTGGTGAGACTGGTCATAGTGTACTTCTCCAGAAATCTCCCAGCCCATGAAGGCTGATAGATAGACAGATAGAGGAAGGAAAAATGGAATGGTCAAGAGGAGTAATGCACCATACCCAGAGAAGCCAGGCATTAAAGCCATCCTTATCCACGCCTCCTCTTCAGTTGGCAGAAAATAACAATGTCCCTGAGGCTACTCCAGTTGTTGTACATTGATATGTATGTCTATGAATATTTATTTTCCAGATTTTAGGCAACAATTGCTGAAATGCAAGACTACTGAACTTGCTGATTACTACAGAAGGAAGAAAAATAAAAATGCATAAAGAAGGAGCAGGTTTAGAACAGCAGCTGACTGATGGCACACAAGAGGGACTCTGCAGGGGAGAAGTTTCTACTGGGTTTCTATCGATAGCCTAGAAAAATGCATGGGCTGGACTGGGTTGAAGAGACTCATCTATAAATAGGCCTAGTCTTTCTTTTGCATTGATCAGCAGACATAGGCACAGCCAAGGAATTTAAGGTGGATGATACATCTGGCAACAACAGAAAGAGAATGTTTTTTGCCTAAAATAATACAGTGGAGAAATTGCTCAGGAACAAGTAAATAATGAAGTGTTATTGCTGAAATGTTGGTAACATCAGTACCTGCACAGGCTTTTTAATCTGTCACTCACAGTTAATGTTGGCCCATAAATTAAAGCCGTCCAGGAGCTAGTTGGACTAGCCTTCAGGTTCTCTTGAAAATTGTCTGAGGTTTTTACTCCATTTTTGCTGTTACGCGCTGGGAATGCCAACATGACCTGGAAAAGATAAAATTATTTTGATGCCCTGTCAGGAAAACATCACCACTCTGATGAAGAACCATGAATGGAGATGCGTTTCCTTCCCAATGAGAAGGCAAAAGAAAGAGGGAAGAGGGAGAGGAAGCTACACAGTTTCTCTTATCTTGTGAAATGGACCTCAGGGCTAGCTGTTAACTGGGGATGCTTCAGGGCATTTAGTGACTCGATAAAGCCACCACTGAATATCTCCACCTGAACCAAAAAGTGAGTTACTTTAGAGGATAGGGTCTGGTAACCTTACACAAGTCTGCAATCCCTGTTTCACTGCACAACTACATCCATGCTGAGAAACCAATGTTGCCTGAGCATAGCTGTCCTGAGAAGCATAATAATGTATTCTTTTCAGTGCTGTGTATGTCTCATGCTACGCGGGAATAACATCACCCATTACTGTGGTGAAACATAGAGCTGCCTAACAGAAGACAGCTGCTGATGAGGTCAGGAAATGAAAATTATACTGGGTCAAATTGGGTCTCTGTTACACCTATGAAACAAAACAGTAGTTATTCTGTTATTCTTTACACAATTTAAACAAGACAGTCTTCAAAGCCACTGCATGTGAAGTAGCAAAATGAACTGTAAACAAGTGGAACACAATTATCCATGTTACAAATTGCTCTGTCTGCCTTTTCCTTAAAGCATTGATTATGTTTGCATATATCTTTTTCTGGGAGACCTTACATCAAACTTCTCAACTACCTTACACAGGTAACTGAAGGCTAATTGAGACTTGCACAGAAATAATTGCTACGGTTTAATATAAAAAAATACTTAATGATTTTTCAGTGGAATAGTCTGTGAAATCCAGAGTTGCAAACCATTTGGCATATCATTATTTAATTCAGGGAAGCAAACCACAAACAGTGTATGAAGAGCACTATTTATGCATGGAGAATACATGGCATTGTCACAGGATATTGTGCATTCTAAAAAGTTCACATGATTTCAAAAAAGCAATTAGACAAATTCATAGCATGAAAATCCAACAAGTGCTATAGAATTCAGAAATAAATACCTTTGTACAAGAACGTCTGGCCTAGAGATAGCTGACAACTGGGAGTGTATACCAGGGAGGTAGTAAATCATGTTTTTCCCAATCTTCCATTTTTTCCCCGGTATGCAGTTAATCACTGCCAATGACAGGGTCCCGGCCTGGCCTAAGCTTTGGTCTGCATCATACAGCTATTCTTCTGTTCTTCAAAGAGAATTCTGCATTTACCATTACTACACATAGCACGTTTACTGTGTACAAGTGATATAAGATGCAAAATCATGTAAAAGCAGGCATCATTACTGAAAAAACCCTAATCACTAAATCAATATTCACCTCTACAGTAGTTAAATTTGCCACTGTATTTTAAGGTAAAGAACTTGGCAAGTCTAGTGCAGCAAGTGTTGATTACTGTATTTTTAATGATGCACACCATATTACTGAAGTTATTACTACTTTGCCACAGTCCAACTGAAACTATACTTTAGAAAAACTTCCAAACATTTATTTCCTTTCCTCTCTCATCTTCTATATTGAAAAACTCTAAAATGATGTTAAGAATTAAAACCATTGCCTTAACATGGGCAAAGATAGAGATGTTCCATACTGCACCGAAGCTTCACTTTTTCCCTCCTGACCTCTGACAATAAGTGGTCCAAAGCAATCACAGTTTTGCTTCATAGTTATTTTTACCATCAGTAAACACTGAAAACTGCCACTACATGTCATCTGTGTAATCACTTTTATTTTCAGTACATCATACAAAGATTAACTGAATATGAATGCCTATGCAGATAGGCATCACTGTTGCATCCAGCTAGGATACTGAACAGCTTACAGACACAATGGATAGCTGAGTAGTTTCATGATTCTCTTGTGGATGAAGACCTAAACCCTAATCTTGCAGTTAAGCAAGAATGCATGGCTTTACTCATGCACACATCTGTGATGTATTAATGAAAATTATCTGCATTAACCTTAGTCAATCTGGATTTAACTGTTCATACAATCAGTGCCTAAATCTATAACTGCATAAAGTTACCACCTAGTGTGTTACATTTCCCTTTCTGAATAAATACTACTAAAAAAAACCAAAATTACATGCACTAAAAAGTTAGAGTTCTGGAAACACAGAAGACAACTTACTCAAAGTAAAACAGTCTTTTAGCTAGTCCTTTAAAATAAAATCAATCTTTATGACTTCTGAAAGTTGGTATGTATTAGTTATGAGTCTTATGTGGTTTCTACAATTGCTCTCTGTAAAATTTGCCAGTTTTTTTTTTTTTTCTTTAAAATTGAAGCTGTGTATTTTATGTTAAAATTAGAAACTCTTCCTTTGTGGCCTTTTCAACTTAATTATACCTCACAATTGTTCCTGATTCTAGAGCTATCACAGATTTAACCTCAAGTCTCTCTATATTACTAGCTAACTCTTTACTGTCTAGCATAATAATAAAACTGCTAGACAAAGAAACAGCAGAGGCAACTCCAAAGTTTCCAGCTCAAAGGCATTAAAGTACCTCTTTTCTTCTTAAAATACCTTGCGAAATCTAGCAGTATGCATAGGTTTTATTTGAAGATTAAGATTTCGGCATTGCATCCCCTTTTGAGTGAGAGTCGAACATTTTATTTAGACACCCTTAGTTGGACCTAATCTTGGTATTACCTCCATTTATATAAAGCTAGAATAAATCCAGTAAAGCGGTTATACAGAATAGAGCCAGAGTATGATAGGAATAATTCCTTCTCAGCCCTCCCCACCTGTGCTATACTTTTAAAGATTGACTTTACCGTTTCCTCACTGCGTGGCAGCCCACTGTGCAATGAACAACTGTGCTGGTGCTTTTTTCTGGTGTTTACCTTATACAGCTTTACCACGAGGACAGTGGGTACTTCTGAGAGTCAAATAGTAAATTAAAGGAAGGCGGTGTGGCATCTAAGGTCTAAATTTCAATAATGTAAATGAGTGGCAAGTGGCAAATTTACAAGCCAAATAAGTTGTATACAGTCCAGCTACATCCATTATACCTGCCAGAGAAACAATCCCATTGACAAGAAACCTTCCCTCAAGTGATAGACTGCTGGGGAGACAATGAGGGTTCTGGTGGCAGCGTGAGTCTTTGTTTTGTATCACAAAGGAAAAGCAGTATGTCACTGGAAAGTGTTGAGAAAGGTTACAGCAGAAAGATGTTCTTCCACAGGGCCAGAAATGCCCATTTTCATGTACTAAGTGCAAGCCCTATCCTTCTGTCTGCTGCATTTATCACCTAGTATTAGGGTTGCCTGCTGGCAAGCAGAAGACTAGAATTTGACAAACTGTAGCCTGGTAGACCTGGTAAGTTTTCTGACTACCATTCAGTTACACAAAAGGCAGGTACCAACCAGGGACATGGTGTTTTGCTTTTATTTATTTGATGCTTTTTGTTCTTAATTACTTGTTTTAGGAAAGGGTGCATTTCCATCACTTTCCTTTCCATGAGTAATTATGCGGCATGTCTCCTAAGAAACCAGGCACCACCAGGGTGCCTCCCTGCCTTCACTCTGACCAGAAGGGGCTGCCACCTCTCTGCTCAGTCTTTCCCACTATCACCAGGCAGTTGCTAAGCGGGAGCTGCAGATCATTCATCTGACACATCTAGCTGTAATGGACAGGGAGCTGAGGCTCTACACTTCGACCTTTTGATCTACTTAGCTTAAGCACCTAAGCTAGTATACCCGCTCCAGCTCTACGGTGCCTTGAACGCTGGAGACCCCAATTTTGCC
The DNA here is from genome assembly GCA_002844005.1 of Limosa lapponica baueri. Lineage (NCBI taxonomy): Eukaryota > Metazoa > Chordata > Aves > Charadriiformes > Scolopacidae > Limosa > Limosa lapponica. Next base: position 568,764 of record KZ505821.1, on the reverse strand, counting down.
TGGAGCCACCGGAGCTGATATAATACAAATATTAAAGCTCTTTTGCTAGCTGACAGCAATCTCTGTAGCATTGGCTTGCCCCTTCTCAAGCAGTAATTACTGCAGTTTTGCATCATAAAATCTCAATAAGATTATAACTCTTACAGAAATGCTTTGCTCCAGCATGCCCATCAGGGACAACACACCCGAAGTATCCTTTGTTTTTCCAAGTAGGAAGGGATGACCGACAGGAAGTTTCCTACAAAAAATCTCTCCAACACACTTTTCAAAATAGTCTGGATTTGTTAACTTTCTGAATGTGATCCAAATAGCTGATATAATTAGCAAAACCAAATAAGCTTCCAGTTACTCAAGCACTTCTTCAGTACTGAAACAGAAATTATGGGAGATAATGAAATTTGCCTTCCTTCTGTGTCAGCCAGGTTTTTGTTTGCTTGTTTTTTTTTTCCCTTCTAATAGTACCTGTTGGTGTACTAAAAGCTAGTATTTCTCCCTACAAATTTGTCTCAGAATCAAAACCTGTCTGAGGGTTCTACTGAAAACAGAGGGTGTGCACATTAGATAATGAAGGGAAGAAATGACCAGCTGGACACCTGGAATGGATTTGAATACTACTGACACACAATTTCATTTTATTTATTATATTATTAATCATATTGGGATGCCTAAAACAATGAAGAGGCATCTTTATGTTTCTAATCAATCAATCAATCACATTATTAAACCCAAGTGAGGTTTAAAATCAGGTCATCCAAGGTAATGCAACAAGAATGTTCTTTCCAAGCTATCTGCCTCTTTTGCAAATGCTTATAGCTAAGGAATGGTCAGTGATTGATGACCATTCTCTACAAAGCCATTCTTTCTAGCAGGGTTATTCATCCATTTTTTACAGAGGGAACTAACAAAATTGTGGAAAATCTGTTGGCTTAACATTTTGTACCTTTTGGGGGATTTACTTGTGATTCATTCAGTTCAGGAAGTTGGGGGCTGGATTTCCTATTCTGAGAGAATTTTCTTGCTACTCTGTTTTTTCTAATGTGCATCTGAGTACTCCTCAGGAAAATCAGAGAAAGAAATATTTTTCTTACTGACATATACTTCTGTGAAGAACCAACAAGAATTTCATTCTGACCCTTGGTGATGAATGGTCCCAAGGCACTCTTCATAACATCAGGGGTTTCCTCTAAATGTCCTTGGGCAAATGGTAGATCAAATGTGTTTTCACTAAGGGTGGTGACATTCGGAGTTGTTCAGCTGCTAACCGCTGCCTAAAAACCAGCTGCCTTTCACTTGTGGTGGGCATACAGAGATTCTGAGAAACACTGCCCTTTGGGATAGGAAAGCACTGTAGAAACATTGGATCAACTTTTTACAGAAAAACAGCTGAAGGAACCTTGGATCACTGTCATACAGTACAGAGAGAAATAAATACATGTCAGCTTCATATTCTCCTGCTAGCCAATGTCAAACAAGTCAGGCCTGGCTTGAAACAAACACAGAATGTCTACTGAGATGCTCTGAAGAACCGCTCAGCAATAGGGATGTCTATCAGGGAGCTCACACAAATGAGCTCTCCCTCTCCCAGCAACTTGCCATTAATCCTCCCTTCTTTGCTGTCACTGCAGGAGTTACTGCAGCAAAGTTACACTCTGAGCCTCTGTTGGGAATGTGTCTGAGGCAGACAGGAAAAAAAACAACAAACAAACCCCAGGAATATTCCAGGCTACCAACACCAGGTAACTGAAAGTCAAGGGCAACTACTCTAAGGACTTCCACAATTAGATTTCAGTCCTCTCGCTACCCCTCTGGTTTCTGGAACACCCTATTTCTCATAATCTGTCACACAATTTTATGTCCAGGGAAGCAGGAGTCTACTGTTATCTCCCTTGAACAAATGGGAATTGAGGAGATAAGCAACTTACTCAAAATCAAACATCAGCCTTAAGACAGAGGAAGGAATTGAACTTTCAGCTCCAGAATCGCAAATTTTCACCCCGACCCCTAGACTATCATTGCTCTATTTACCATTAGGGTTTCAGGGTAGATGTTATGGGTACTTACTCCTTGAACAGGGTGGAACCATGTGGCAGCATACCCTCCTCTCCTCCTGTAGCTTATCAGTAATGACAGGGTTCAGTATCAAGCCAGAAAGTTTTGAAAACAGGGGCCCTCGTCTGGAATTTGTGTCCTTCTAAGCATAACTCCATATATCCCAGCTACACTGACATGCAGAGCACAATACATCACACCTACAGCCAGCAGTATTTTATTTTCCTGGCTTCTGTGCTGAGGAGGAGTGCATGATGGGAAAATCAGTTTGGCCCCAAGGAGATAGTTAATTCTAACTTTCTTAAACCTCCTTATTTTCTTTCTGTGCTTATTTAGGTAATCACACTTCACTCTAGGGCATAGATTTGGAGTGTGCAATTCGAGCTGTGTTATGCTATATTATGATGCAATATAACACAGGGTAATTGCTCACTTCCTCTGGGATGCTACACTTTGAGACACACTACTGCCAACACATAAGTTTCTGAAACACAACTAATGACAAAATCGTAAAATCAGGAAATACTGATTCCAACTTAACTTCGAAAAGGTTACAAAAAAAAAAAAAAAAATAAAGGACAGGGCAGAAGTTATAAACACTGTTGACAGTTTTAAATACAGAACTTTTGGACAGGCTTTTCTTGAATTTCCATTGAATTTTAATACAGTCAATTCTAAAGAGAAAAAACAGTCTCTTTTCCCTGCTTAGCCTGCTATTTCTGCATAATATCCAATTTCAGTATCTCTAACAAAGGCATAATCAGACTTATGATTACAGATGTGGGACATCTACTCCTACCACATTTCAAGTTGAAGCTTTAAGATCCATTTTTCACAGACTACTGCAACTACTTTTATTCTGTATATGGCTTTCTCCTTTGTTCGAAATCTCCAATTGTTTATAAATGTTTAACTATAAGGTGATACAAAGAAGCTGGATATTAAGTTATATAAAAGATACAACAGATAAGAAAGAGCTGCAAAAATTCTAAGATAATAACAATAATAATTAAAAAAACCCAATCCCCACACTCCCAGTTGGCTATTGGCAATTAAAGCACTTTAAAATAGGTCTCACTACACAGAGATTCCTGCTGGGCCTTTTATAACCTTCCTCCCTAGGGATTAATCAGGGGACAGAATCACTGCTGAGATAGGTGGTATGTGTGCCTGAATACCCATGTAGCCAAACACACAGAAGGTAATTGGCTTCTGTCACATTACTACATTTTAGCTCCAAAACCCCATGTTGTCCTAATGGGAATAAATGAATGGCTGCTACTGAGAATAAACACTGCTGCTCCCTAAGAAAATTGCTCAAAATTGGACCAGCCTGAATCAACAAATATGGGGAGACACTGAGATTTAGTCTCACTAATTTCTTCGTATAGTTTAACATAAGGTTGTCACCGACAGTACACTGAAAACATGGTACCTGCAGTTCTCACACAGGAAATTCTGAAATGGGTTGTATCTCAGCCAGAGATCTTTCAATCTCCCAGCTTCTCACTGAAGATTTAGAGACAGCAAATACAGGGGAAAGGTAGGAATTTAGTAGCAAAGGCAGGCAGCTTATAAGAATAGCCCCAGTATGGTCACCAATCCTTCTACTCTTACCCTTGCCAAAATATACAGGTATAATAGCTGCTGACATGCTGCTTTGCTGATACTGCATTGATACATCATTTTGTGGAAGTGGGCTAATTTCTTAACCCATGACATATCATATATTCAATAAAATGCAACAAAATAGTCAAAAGTAGTTTCGGACCAGTCTGGTTCCTACACTTGTGCAATTGTGAAAGAGTTTTTTTCAGATTATTATTCTTGCAAGCCTTAACTATATTGTCTGGATCATATAGTTGACATCACATGGTGCAGGAAAATATATCCAGATATTAATCCAGATATATCCAGAAATTAATCAGAGGTTGAGGGCACACAAATGTCTTCCACATCACTCCCCTGCTGTTGCTCAGGGACAGAGTGAAAAGATGTGTCCTGTTTCTGTCTATGGCATCTGGTTTGCTTGACAATCTGACTGAAATGACAACAGTCTGCCTTGAGTCTTGGGCTCTTAGAACAAGTAAACACTGGATTTTAATGAGGCTGAAATACAGAGAAATGCTAAGCTATACCCTTGCTCCTTGGAGGAGCCCAGGGGAGTAGCAACAGGAGCACATGGGTGAGGTGAAAAATTACAGCAACCTAATATCAAGCATTCCAACAACAAAAAAAGGATTCCTATCAAACAAAACCTGTACAAGGTGCATCTGGATACAATGTTGAGATGGCTGCCTTTTCCATCCAAAGACTGACTGACATGAGAATGCAAATCTTGTGTTTTGCCAAATATCTGGGCTACTGATAAATATAGGCTGCAGATACTTGGACAAAAGAACACTTTATGATGTCAAAATTTCTAAACTTCATAATATCTATTACAAATTCAACTGGACCAGAATTGCTAAAATATATCTTCATAACTATGTGAATGTAACTTATGTTTTAAAACACTTACCACCCAACAGTACAGTACAGCCTCTTTGTGTAACATGAATAGATATGAAAATATCTATATAAATTCTATATTCATATGAAATGAAAAGATGTATGAATAGATATATGACTTGATTAGTTTCTTTTCTCTTCCCATGTGAACAGCCAGGACCAGCCATTTAAGAAAGATCAAATATTATGTTATTCTTCTGGCAAATGACATAATATCTCCAAAACATTCCAAGGTTTTGACCAATTCACTTAATTGCTTTGCCTTATTTTTCCATTTGTTGGATAGGAATAGTGAAATGCTTACTGTAAGTCTCTCATAAAAGTATTTTAAAATTCAGCATTATATTCATTTCCTGACATATCTATGCAATCTCTTTGAAATCAAGGCTGGTTTCTACTATCTTTTCACTACTTTTTCTCAGAAACATTGTAATTTTAGATAAGAACACTCATTTTAATTTGCTGGTTGTTTACCATTCACATAGATGTGTTATCCCTATATTTTGATCACCAATGATATGTTATCTCAGAAATTCAAAAGTGATCACAAATCTAAGATTAGAGGAAGCTACTGACTCTAGTGGAGTACTCCAAAGTCTTAGGTGTCTTACGTGACTCATGTTTTGTATACGTAGTCCTTTTGGGGAAGCTTACAGAACTAAACGTGTTAGGTAAAAATCAAACAGTCATTGACATCATCGTCATTGACATCATCGTCATTGACATCATCTGGTATCCTGGAGATACTAGAGTGAACTGAAGGGAGTTACTATCAGAATGAGCAGCATTTGGTTCAGTATTTCTAGAGGATTTGGAAACTGAAGAATGCTACATGAGCACTTGATCTTACTTATGGTAATAAGAAAGCCTGGCAACCCCAGTTTGGCACATCACTTAAGCATGTGCTTAAAAGCTAGGCATGTTCTTTGGGTGTGTGGGTGATTATGGGCCCAAATCAGTCGTGCAGTACTGTATATGCATGGAGGGAAAATATCCTTCTTGACCCCCTGCGGGCAATCATCTCAGCTCCTGAAGCATGAAATTAGAGTGGCCTTATCTTTGCTTGCATACTGTAACTACAAATGTTATTAGCGATCATAAATTTAACAAGCCCTATTTTAAAATCCATCCACAGCATTATTGCATGACTTTTGAAGATAGTCCTCTTCAAGAACTTACAACTTTTTCCCTTCCATCTTTTAATTTCATTTGTGTGAACTCGGGGAGGAAGGTCACCGTCAAACCTGCTGAAAGGCAAATATTAACAGTAGTACTTAGCTCCATTTCAACTACCTTAGAACAAACAGCCACTTCCTGATGTGTAGAAATAATAACATTAAAATAAATAGCACTCTGTCCTTCCCTGGAGTCTATGCAAAGACTCCAAACCTGTACACCCTGGGCAGAGGAAACCTCAGCTCCTAAATTACAAAATGTTCTGGTCTAATTGAAGTTGGCACCTGGCCAACTTTATATCACTTGAACCCATAACCACGGTTTGCTTGTCTATTTGTTTCTTCTTGTAACGGGAAAGCCCACTGCAGCTCAGCAGAAATGATTAATCACCAGTACAGAGAAATCACCAACACAGGCAAAGATAATTGGCTGTATTTGGAGGACAGCAGGAAGAACAAAAGACCTATCAATGCCTAATATATATCAGCATAACCTTTCTGTTCAGAAAGGGATTCATTGCAGGTATTCCTACTGCAGAAGGAAAGAAAAGGTGAATGGCAGTGCTGCCTCCCACACATGGAATACCCATCTCTCATGCATAATGAACAACACGTGTTTCTCAGTTCAGATGACTTTGTACTTTAGCTAGAAAAAAAACAACTAAGACACAGTGAAAATAAACCGTCCATGACCTGGGGTGGGGCAGAGTATATTTCTCACTTGACCTTACTTGAAACCCTTCCCTTCGGCAGATGAGTTCCCACTGAGACTTAAACCATGAACAGCAGACAAACAGATGTTAATAGTGTCTTTGCTGAAACACTGTGCTAGTCCAGAACTCCTGCTGAAAATGCTACTGGGCTTTATCCTCCCTCCCGTAAGCAGCTGTGCTGAAGCAGGCATTCTGAAAGGATTACAATTTTGCTGCAGGCTCACAAAATAGAAAAAGCAGAGTTATGAGGGATAAAGCCCTTTACTGAACATCTCTTCAAAAAAGCTTACTTAAGAATCAGATGGGAAAAGACTGGTCTCTCTTTTCCTTCTTGCTTCCAAGCTTTTTCCAGAGTGAATACCCTGAGATTTACATTGCATTCAAACCTTCCGCATGGAGGCCACTGTTCACCCTCCTTGCAAGCCCCTCCTTTCGTTCTGTTCCTGATCTCCGTGTCTTTGATAACACTGATTTAAGTAAAACCATTATATCAGAAACCTTTCAAAGCAGCTGACAGAGCTGTACTGTACTTCACTCCGAGTATTTGCCACAGCAAAAATAATCCTTGCTGCAAAGTACCTGCAATCAACAGAAATAAAACTAAAAAAAGAAGAAATTAAAAGCTTCATCACATCATATCCTCACAGAAAAATCTTGGAGTAGCTGCCACCTTGGCCAAGGAATGAGGCAGGGACTTACAGCTGTTCTCAAACACAGGATGCTTAAACTAATGAGAGCTGAAACAGGTTCATTTTGTCTGCAGAACAGGCACAGGGAACACACATCAACATGTCACAAGTACTCTGCCAAAAGTTACATTTGTACCTTTGTTTTGAAAAACCATTCTGGAACACCAAGGGGAGCTGAACAGCGTCTGTACTCAGCAGGTGGAACTATTTTTGTTTTAAGATTTGAGTTCTGGTACATGAGCTCTTAGGTCAAAGAAAAGCATCAACATTTGTCTTTCTTTAGCTGGATGCTATCTGTATGTAACCATGAATACGGTGAGGACTTGAAAGTTGTTTTCTAGAATAGTAGATGCAAACACTCTCTTGTCCAGCTCAGAGTACAGCACAGCAAAAGGAATTTATGAGGCTTCTGTGGTCTGAATAGCAGACTTTGGTGAGAAAGAAGAAAAAAATACTGGTGGGAGAAAGCATCAGTGAAAATAAAGAAAAAGGGCAACCTTAGAGCTTTTCTGATTTCTATGGGGTTTCTAATTCCTGTGGGTTGAAGAAGGTGAAAAGAGTTGAAGAAAATGAGGACGTGCACAAAAATGTCAAAATTAACTGTTATAGCAGAGAAATCAATGACATAGAAAAGCAGACACAGAACCTCACCCCGGTACTGATGGACCAACTTCCGGGTAAAGCAACATGGAGCAGCCATGAATACCTGGCTATATGTATTTTCTATACATTGGACTAGGAGTAGAATATGTTCTCCTTTTCAAAAAATAGTACATACTTTTTTTTCCCTTTGAGAGAGAATGACTTTCTAATGTGGAGGAAATGCAGGTGCAACAATGGTTCCTAAATGTGCTAAAATGAGGTCTCCAGTTAGTAAATGGGTAACAGCTTCTCCTCTGTTTTTTTTTCCCCTTTCCTCAAGCTTCTAAACAATATTCAAAGATAAATACATTTCAAGTGTATGGATGCACTTATGTGCAAAGTGCTATTGCATTTCCTTTTTTTTTTTTCCCCTTCCTTGCTCCTAGTATTACCAAATGATTTTGAGCTGCAAGGCTTTTACATTAATGGAAGATCCCATTCAGCCAAATTCAAAATCCTCTTTACTATGAATACCGAGAGACAACACAAGCAACACTAAAACTACATGGATAGTTTATTTTATTCAGGCATCAGTTACATTAATATGTGTAAGAAATTACTTCAGATTTTTAAACACTTAAGAAAATAAAGAGGGCAAGGGTCAAGAGGGAAGAGAGATCTGCTGACTGGAAAGAAAACATGGGAAGATGCTCACTGCTTTGTGAGAAGAACAGATATCAGGTTGGCAAATCTAAAAACTATACATCCTTTGTAATGGTTTCTAAGATTCACAAAACACCTCTCTGCAAGCTTTCACTCCACATTAAGAGCTTTTTTAATGCTCCAGTAGGTTTGCATCACACTCTGAGATGACCTGTATTGCTATGATTATTATAATCGTTACTATTTTTAATACTAATAATGCAATTTATCATCGCAATTGAGCACAGAGGCCACAGGAGACCATGTCTGTTCCTCAAAGCCAAACAACTGCACCTAGAGATGTGGAGAAAGTATCAAAAAGCATGCTGTCCCCTGTGCTGTTTTGCCCCACTGGAGTTCATTTAATTGGATATTGGGACTGACAACGTTAGCGCACAGCCTGACAGGCGATGATAGGGGCCCATCTGTGGCTGGCAAACTGGACTGATCAGATCAGGAAGGTTGCTGGCTGATCTCTGGCAGAAGTTCAAAGCCTGAATTAGATCTTGAGGCAACACTTCTATCCTTGTATGATAAAGTGGGGAAGTGAATATGCCTTTAATTTGGAGACGAAGTATCCAGGCTACAAAGCTGACATCTAGGTTTTGGTCAAATATTTATACCCTATTTTACACAGGAATGGATAGAAAATCACCTTCAAAAACTGAATCAGCTGAGAAGCCTTTTGTTTTCCTTTTAAAGTTTAAGCCAACTGTATATCACTCAACAGAACAAAAATAAAACTCTGACAAAACAAAAATGGCAAAAAAAAAAGAGCAGAGGAGAGAATTACATCCATAGTATGCAAAATTCCAACTCAAAAAAAACCCAAACAAAAACAGCTTGTGAGCAAGGACTTTCAGGTAGGATATGAAAAATATAACTTGGAGCTTATGATACAGTTAATCCTGATGCTACATCTACATGCAGGGAAAATGGAGAGAAGATGTTACGTTAGTTTGCAAACCAAACTGAAACCACAGGAACAAATCACATTCCTGTAACATGAAAAAATATCACTTTTATCTTAGGCTTAGGTGCATGAGATCAGAATAGAATGTTGCACAGGGCTAGGTTATAATTAGCATTTACACAGCAGCACACTTTGGTGGTGCCACTGTCTCATGAGAGACCCAAAAGAGGCTGATGCAACTGCTAAGAGGTGAGGAATGGGAGTATGCCTTCTCTTTTCTCCCATGGTTACAAAAAGGTCTGCAGGACAGGACGTAGCTTATGCCCTGACCCCTAAAAATCCAACAAAGAGGAGCTTCAACATGAAAGAAGGTTTCACTCCATGAAGTGGAGGCAAAGTGGGTGTTCTATCCCTTTGACCTTTATAATTTGCAGAAGACACGATTCCCTGAGGAAGACTCTCTACCTGACTCTAGTGCTCCCACCAGTAAAATAAACTGGCCTGTTGCTGTTGCACAGACTTCTTCTGAGGTTGCCTTGACCAGTCTTGAAGCCTCCTTTCACAAAGAAGCTGCACCATTTGGCTTTCCAGGTGCTTGTCCTTCTTGCTCCTGCTGCAGACTAGCTGACCATCTTTCAAAGATGGGCCCAGGAAGACACAATACGTGGGAGGGAAGGAGGAGGGGATCAGTCTCTGAGCATTCCTACGCTTCCAGTTGCTTCTTTTCCAAAGCTTTCTTGTTTAGCAAGGATCACAACAAATTCCCCTGCACACGCTTGCAGGGCCACCCTTTTTCAGCTTTTATTTCATTTGTTTGTTTCTTGAAAAAGATCAACAATATTACAGGAATGAAAATCAAGAGAACAGGAGAAAGTTAAACAGCATCCTGCTCTGAAACACTCTGGTTAAGGCAGAGAGCATCTATGCCACTGTATTTTAAGTAGGCATTTGGAAAAGAAGTGCCTTTGACAAGATGATAATTTAGACCTTTTGACTCCATCACATCAAAGCAAATCTATCTGGAAATTCTCAGAGGAAACAAAGTTTTGCTGAAAAATGCCAAATTCTTGACCCCGATGTATTTTGTTTGCAACAACAGGGGCAATACAAACTTCTGCCTGAGCAAAGAAGTGTTACTGGGATCCCAGATAGATTTGTCCCTGCTTCTGAGTCACTGGGAACCCTGCCTGGCAATTTCTGTCATCAGCTGCAGAATAAGGGCATTCTCAGTTTGCCTTCTTTTTTTATTGCCTTCAACTGGCAAGAACTGTCATTAAAAAAGAAGTAAAAAAACCCTCACTCCCCAAAGCAACCAAACAACCCCTTCACAAATATATGGTGAAAGTAAAACCTTCTTTTGTGAGGTGACCTTGATTTCTTTCTCTCTCAGTAAAGAAAATATGACTACACTGTCAATACTGGATGTTGCTGATCCGAGATCACTTGGGCTTTATCTACACAAGGGATTTACAAACATTTTCCCACTGAGCAGGAAGTAGTAGAGGTAACAATAGAGTGAATAAGCTCTGAAGGCAAGACCTATATTTTATTTGTCTTTTCAAATGACTTATCAGCTTCTTCAGCTGTTAGAATACTTTTCTCAGGAAAGAGAAGGGAGGACAAATCACTGATATTGCTACCTCCACTAAATCCAGGCCAATCTCTCACTTGGGATAAGTTGGTGGAAACACACTGAAAGCAATGGATTAATGTTTATTCACAACCAACCTGAGAATCTGTATTTTCTTATGTGAATACAAACCCTTAGAGAGCAGAACCAGGCAACAACTGACACTAGATTGATTTTCTTATTTTCTGAGTTTGGCGGTATGTTACACATCCCAGAAGCAGATTTGCCACTGGCCTAATACTTCCCTACATATATAATATTTCAGAGAATGCTGCTGAAGTCTTTGCCTTTACTAATTTAAATATTTGCCCATTTCACAAATCTTAGCTCGTTTTCTCCTGATTCATTTCCTCACCACTCTATGGCACACAGCGGCTTACTGCAAATGAAAAATACCAACCCTACAAATTGGCAAAAGCAGAAATGAACTATGTTAAATTATTTTTTCTTAAAATTGAGTTAATCTGGCTACTCATGTTCATTGGCTCAAAGTTTTACAGCCCTTGCAATGGCATCTATCCTCCCTGGAAACCAGTAGCTGCCACTGTTTATCTGCAGAGTGCACCCACACAGGTGTGGGTGCATTTCATCTCTGATAATACTTGTGCTATTCTGACAATTTCTGAGCAGTCCTGGCTCCTAAACACAACGCTGTTAGAATGCACTGTGAAAGTACCAGTGAAATTAGAGGACACATCCTATGGCGTCTGAAAGCTTTCTCACTTGAGTTGCCCAAAGGGAAACCTTTTCTTTTCTACTTACAAATGACATGAATGAGTAAAGCAACAAGGTTGGCCATAGCTACTTGCTGCCTGATTAACAACGTTCGTGCTGCTCCAGTGTGCTTGAAGGATAATAATTCAATTTAAAGGTATACATTAGAAGCACATGTTACATCTGAATTTGTGCACTTTTAATTGGTTTAACTACCAGGTTTACAGAGAGGAGGTGGAACTCTTGCTGAGATGTTCACTCAGTACAGAATGACACACCACAACAGACTGTCAGTTATCCAGAATAAAACAGGGTTGTGTAGCGCCCTTCTTTCTCAGTGTTTTCTAATCCAAAACATTCCCCTTGCTCTCATATCTATCCCTCCAAGTACTAATGAAAGCAAACTTATACCATAGGATTTCACAATGTGTGATAAAAACTTACAAACAAAAATAAAAAGCACAAAACATTGCTCATTTCTAACATTTACCAAAACTTCTGTTTGAAAATTGCACTATCACTGTACTTTTTAGGAAAGATTTTATCAAGTTTTATGTCTATCATAATTCAGTCATCAATAACAATATCACAGTTTTGCTTGTTATGTCATTAATCTGGTGTTACTTTCCTTCTCATAAAGTGTGCAAAAGTGTTATTATAACCTTGCTTTTAATTGCTGCTAAAAATCATAGCGATCAGAGCACTCTCATCATTTTTGGCAGCAGTTTCCAAGCTTTCTAACAGACTGCTTTCCACCTGGTTTCACTTCAGGATTCATAATTTCGCTCTCGCTGGCAACCCCCACTGTTGCAGCTGCATTTCTATCAGGCTAACACACACAGTTGAGGTAGAGACATCTTACACGGGGAACTGTGGTGATTTGGCCAGATCATTAAATCCTCCTTTCCCCCTCACGTTTCTTTCCACAAAATTCAAAATAGCAGAATATGCATAAGACTGGGGCTCTGCATTTTAAGCACCTTTCAAGATGCGTTTATTTTTTCTCATGGTGAGAGGACTCTAGCTGTGGGACGCAATGGAAGTTCCACCAGGTGAGACTTTCAGGATCAACTGGAAACAAAAGTGGAAAAATGTAGCATCTTGTATTATGTCCACAGGATTGCAAACTAGGTGATCTAACAGACCTTATCCATCTTTCTAAATCTGTGAACACCAAATAAATCTTGGTTTCAGGCTTTCTGTGCTGGCTAAGGAAAAATAACACCCAAGAAGCCTCAACCCATTTCTACATTGAACTTAAACTAATAGCACAGATCATTTAACCTTTAAATTTTACATCTGGAAGCAACACATATGGAGTTTCATGGCTGAACAAAAGTTTCTTAAATTCCACCATCCTGGACTCTGTGAAAGTCTGAGTGTTTCTTTAGAACTTACAGGGTGGCCTTGTGGTGTGACCTCTAAACTCCATGGTGTGTAGAGAATCTGAATTGCAGTAATAAGACAGTATTGTAAATGGCAATGCAAATTACTTTGAAATGTTCCAGAGGTTTTTGAAAAATTATATAAGAGTGTGTGGTTATCTCTCAGTATCTAGATATAATGGTTTATATGGAAATATGTACATGCCTTTGGATTATATATCAAAGAAACCTGAAATTTACAATTGCGCTCCTGTAAACAAGGTTTGCTAGTGGATGTAGCAGAGAGATGCGCCTGAGATATGGATGCAAGCCAGTTCTCCAGGTCTAAATATCAAAGGCTGAGGGAACTCTTTAACTTCAGTATAAATCCATATCTGAAAATATACAACAGATACTACAGTGGAGCTCATCCAAATAACAGAACAAACACTCCTTTAATCGAAAGGAATCCAAAATCAAATCCAAACTTTCTAAGAAGTCCTGTAAGTCTGCAATTATTTCAAAGGAAGTTGAAGGTGTTCAATAGCTCGGAAAAATCACATCCCAAAGTGTACAGAGCACACAGCAATACAGGTGCTGGTATTATTACTCTCTGCCTCGGGAGTTTTGAGAGAGACAATCCCCAGTGGAGGCTGTTTCAGATTCCAGCCAGTATTTCAGGTTCCAGCTAGTACAATCACATTAGTTATGTAAGCCACTTTCCCCAAATGCATTACTAGTTAATAATTTTGTACTTAAAGATACACATCTTTGACTGTTTTAAAGTGTTATTAGTGGAACTGAGAGGGCTTAAAGGAGGAAAAGTAGCTTCCACTATTTCACACATAAAAAATATTAAATAAAATGGAGAAACATTAAAGTTTAATGCTGAATTTTCAACATCGTATTTTTCACAATTTAACCCCAGCCTTATCAATTCATTTGTTGCCAGCAGTAAAAAACTAACCTGAACGCTTCTTCCAATCAAAGAACGTGCCTGTGGAGCTCTCTAATTTTTTTGGCAATACCTGAAAGTTTCCAGCATTGTCTTAACTTCCATCATCTGAATGACTACAATCATTTGTAATGCTATTTCCTTATTTAGCAGTCTTTTGTGAGATGACAGTAACAATTCCTAAACCTTTACTGTCATTTGAAGGGATCATTGTCAAGGACACAGAACTGCTCAAAGTTAGAAAAGGAAGGAAGTGGAGAGAATGGCTCTCAGACAGATTCCCCCCCACAGAAAATTCAGGGTTCTTATTAGAACAATCTTTTGGCTTTTCTGAATCTTTGGATGCGCCATGCTCTTGTTTATGACCAAATGGAAAATAAGGGGATAGCAGCCTCATAATTCAGGTGTGGTAGCAAAGTGCCTACGTTCAAGGAAAATAAATACCCACTCACCCATTGACCAAACGAGGTGGCAGAAGGTAGACAGGCTTGATGGATTTTTCCTTATCTTTTCCACCAGATACATCATTATACTCTACCTGACTGTCTGAATTTTAACAACTTTTCACGCCCAGGGATCAAACGGCACCCTGTGAGGCGATGTGTCATGAAGCAATACAAAGGGTAGTAGATTTTACCCAAAGCAATATCTTTCACACATATGTTCACAGTTCTATCTGTGAAGACTGCAGTCACAGATCCTAGTTCAATTTCAGACATCTAAGCTTCTTACCCAAAGGTCTGATAATATTACTGTTTTGCTTCATCATATCCTTTCACCAGAGTCCTTCATGTTAGCTCATTCCCTTCCTCATCACTCTGTTTGAAGTTAGCTAATTAAATAATTATTTTCATTCGTTGTCACTTACTATCCGGAGCACACAGTCCCTACTGATCTCAATCCCCAAGTATTCCAGGCTGTGAGCACTTCAGTTGCTGAGAAGGTCTCCTCACCTGCATGAAAATATTTAAAAGAATGCTATTTTCTCCTCAACCAGCTAGGCACATATTTGCATTTCTTTGCATAAGTGGCCACGGGAAAAAAAATTAAATGCTTTGGGAAGGATGACTGTCAAATTGTCTTTTCTTGAGAATTTGAGTTGTCTATCTCCTGAGTGTTGTGCCTGTAGCTATGCATGCCGCACTGTATTTAGTTTAGCACATACTTCCTTGCAGTTCGACTTTACACTGCATGTGGGTTCCCAGTCATGGCAATACTTTCCATGCATTGCCATTTGGTGACACGATGAAATCAACTGAATTTTCAAAAAATGCAGAAGCCTGAGCTGCCATATATGAACACAGGATTGGGGTTTAAATGGAAATAATTTTGCAGCCATAATCACAGGGCACCATTATTGGCAATTAATAATATAAATAATTATATTAAATATAGTATTAATTGATAACATAATTAATATTATTAATAATTACTATTAATTATTAATGGATGCTTGCTTAGTCACCCATAGCAATTATTGTTCAAGCAATTGGTTTCTGTTACCTCTAAATAAGTTTTTAAAAATCAAATCCCTTTTACCTGTTATTTTTTAACTCGCAAATTAACAGACCAAGCCATCAAATGTTTATATGATGGGGATTTTATCCTTTGCAAAGAACGATAATCCAGTCCAATGTTTTATCATTCCATGAAAGTCAGAATTAAGCACTGTTAAACCAGATCAAAATCTGATTTGAAAAGTACCTTCCTACTCCTATATAATATGAATGCCGTAACTTAAAGCTATAGTTTTTGTTCTTGCTTATTTAAAATCAGAAAACATGTATTTATAGCTATTTCTAACAAGCATGGTATGCTGGATAGAATGCAAAATATGCTAAGTAGTACAGCATGATAAAAAATGCTTTTACTGAATGCATGGCCTTTTAGTTCATGGACCTTGACCAGCTTTTGATTTTATATATGGACACAACCCATCTTTTCCACATGATGTGATCCAAGGAGTCATATTGAGTTGAAAAAGTAGAAATACACTAATATTGCAATGTTACTTGAAAGATACATTTCATTATGCAGGTGCCTATTTCCTTAAAGGCTTTAAAGTTACAGCAAGGTTATCAGAGATCTTTGAACACATAAGTCTCTCATTCAGCTTTTTAAATATCTGGCTTATTTCCTGACTCGGGAATAGCTATAGTACTTTAGGTACACATGAAACTGCCAATAGGCCACTGCACTCCTTATACTCAGCCAAATACATAGTCTGACTCCATCTTTTTACTGTTATGGTTTTGATTTTGTAACACCAACAAGGCATTTCAGATGTATTATTCTTTAGGGATTATTACAGAACTTCTTGGGTGGTTATAGCTACTCAGCCTCTGGCTTTGTGACTCCACACAGACTAAGCAGTATTCTGCTGCATTGTTAGTAGATATTAATTTACCTGGATCCCACCACATATTGTTGGGTAAGGCAGCCAGCCCAGAGAAGCAGGCTTCCTCTTGTCCCCTGTGCCAAGAGATTGGGTGCATACCTCTTGCCTTACACCCCCATGAAACCTCTTGTCATCCAGCCTCCTCCCATCCCACTGGGCCATCACAGGAGGGAATCAATTCATAAACTGCTGAAATCAATCTCAAGGGAACTCTTGTTTTTCCTTATGCTTAAAGGTAGTCCTGAAGTAGAAGGAGGAAAGTGACTGACTACTCTTTCTCTTAGAGTTGTCAGAATGTAGGTGCTTCAAAAAATGAAACTAGATTAATTTATTGCATGGGTAGGGTTTAAGTGTCTAACACTTTAAACAGATGGGAAAGTTTGCTCAAGAAATTTCCATGCAAAGCAGCCTCACTTTGTTTTGGACAGTAAAAACTGGATCATTTCAAATTGTACAATGCTAAATCAGAATTGCTGAATGGCAAATGGCAAACAAAATCCTCTTCTGAGAGGAAAGGTACTCAGAAATCTTAGGCTTGTTCTGATACACTTCTATTCTAAACTACTTCAGGGTGAAAGGCAGCTTAAATGTAGTCTGATCCATGCTCAAAACAACACAGAGCTATTGCTTTTTTCACTATCTTTTGCAAGTTTTATAAGGCTCATTTACATGACTCCTCTTGACTAAAATGTGTTTAAAAAGTCTCCTGTATTTAAGTATCAACAATTGTTTCCTAGCAGGGTTCTTCAATTGGTTCCTCAATCTCAGTGCATTTCTCATCATTTGCTCACATCTGTGAAAAGTAAATCCATGTTGCCAAAACCTCAGAATTAACCACTTTAGCCAGGTCACCTGGAAGTCATGCAGCAACAGAATAATCTTAAAGATGCATCTGTGTATCACTGAGAATAGCCCATGCTTTTATAAAATGATTACAAGCTCTGATTTGTGACAGCTGCATGCAGACAAGCTGGGGTAATTTTCTCCCTTTCTCAGCTCGATTCTGCCCAAGAGAAAGAATCTGTATCTTGTATTCTCTGATCTTCAGCTAAATAAGATGAGATATTTCTCGGGAAGAACAAATAAGAATTAGAACTCTCTGCAAGATGACATGCTGCTGTAGCCAGGTTGAACACATAGCCCTTTCAAAAATTCCTCACGAAAATTCACTGTTTATTTCAGAGATTTTTCCTATCTTTGGGTTTTATTTTGTCTACAGTCTTCTGTGATTTTTTTGTTGGTGGTGTTAAGAAAGGAATAATTTAAGTGAGTGTATCATGAGCACATGTCCCTTTCCCTCATCCAAAATTGTTGCTGTAAATTTCCAAGACTCGAGACTTAAGAAAAATTGATCTGCTTGTGGCAAGACACAGTTTGTATTCTCCATCTTCCTTCAGAGTTTCATCAGGGGTTTTCACATAGGCATGTCAGCAAGGCAATATACACATGTAGATACCACAAATTCTATAAATTAGGTAAATTCCAATCACTAGTGTTGGTCTGGATATGCAAACCACACATAAAATAAAATAGAGAAAGAGCATCCTGATGCTGATAGGAATTCTTTTGAAATACATCAGTTCAGCATCAGTACTGTCTGTGTTGAACACAGTTTGTAGGTAGCTCAGTCAAAAAAATTTGGAAGTTCTGAGTACTTCCATTTCACAAACAAGCTGAAAATCAAATAGGGAAAAGCTTTCTGGGAAATTATTTGCAAGCTCATGACTGAAAGTGCAGAAATTGATCAATAATGATAATAATACTATAAAATTAACTCACTTTGTTTGAAAGAGGAAAAGTGGCTTGGAAAGATGCTGTTGCCATAGTTCTGTTGTATAAAACCAAATTAAAAGAATCTGATGGAGCTCACACACTTGTAACTGGCAGAACAAAAAATGGCAAAAAAGTTGAACTTTGGTTCTATATATATGGTTCCATCCTATTTAACTTTGCACAAATAGCCATTATTCTTCTAAGCAACAAGGAGAAATGCATATCATCAGAGACAACTTCCCAGAAAACCAGACAAATCACATTACACCTGGTTCAGAATACTAATTTCTTAATGCTTATGCCTGTGTTTTGAGAAAGACAACAGCCTGGATTCATACCACCATCCATACTTTAAGGCCCTACTTGTGCTGGTTTCTTCCTCTAACAGTTGGAGATGGATGCTCACCTTCAGAGAGTGACTTATCTCACTAAGCTAAGAATCACACCTGGAAGAAATGCACTCCTGTTAGACGCTTTAGACAAACTGAATGATAACATGTCAAAATGCCCCTGTACTCTGATCCTCAATGTAGATACACGACATGTGGAGCTTTTCTGTGAGTGGGTATGCACACATGCCATAAAACGTCTTTCTGAAGGTCCTTCCTAAGGACTACAAGATATATCAGCCCAAGTGGCCAAAGGAATGAGATGGGAAATTGATACACACGCTATACATTTTTCCAGTCTTGAGACAAATGCTGAAATTCTGAAATACCACGAGTGGAGTTTGTTCAACTTCCTCCGTGCAACTAAAATGACCTCCACATCAGCAAATGACTCCGAGACAAGACAAGAACTGTCTGCGCTCAGGACCAAGGCACAGGGTTGGGGCTTTACAATCACTCAGATCTAACTGCCCCAACTTAGATGACAAAGCCAGGGTGCTGAGGGAAGACTGCAAAGCAACCTAGACCCTGGCCATGCACTTGAGCTGTTATAAATTTTACTTTCATCCTCATTCCTTTTTCTTAGACACACCAAACACCTTCAGATTTTTTTACTCCAGAATCACACTTCCTAACGATCAGCAGGAGAAATGTTGATTATGACATTTTAAACAAACTTCATTTTAAGAAAAGTAGATTTTTTTTTTTATAGTTAAATAACTTTTGGGAGTCTTTAGGCACTATTGGTTCAGATTCTTTTGTTAAAGAATACAGATTCAGCAAAGGAAAAAAAAAGTGCATATATCACTTGCAGCAACAAAGTCGGGGCAGGGGTGTTGTTGCAATTTGAAGGACTACAGAAACCCGATTTCCTTTATTTCTATGACATAAAAATGAATTGGGCAATGGAAACAATCAGAGCTTGGTATGTCAGGATTCCCATCTGAAAACTGTTAAAGACAGAAGCACACAAAGAAGCACAATGAATTTTCAGTGGCCCATCCATGTGCTTGATAAGCACACAGGACAATGTAAGCCTCATATTCTAATTTGACATAAGCGTATCTGACTGGGCAGATTATACCAAGGGAATGAACAAATAACAGACATCATCCTCCTCATCCTAAATCTGTACTTGTGCTACAGCTTGCCTTACAGTGAGCTTAAATCAAATCTACAAATGTTCAGGGCACATAAAACAATAAATTAAACTGGAATCCAGAAAAAAATAGCACTGCAGTAATACTACCCAGCTATATTAATTTTCTGTAGCTTTAGCTTCTGTCAGAGCCTCCTTAGGTGCTCTGCTGTGCTCATCTTCTGTTAAGAACTTGTTTCAGAGTTGGAATTCCAGAAAATGAGAAAGATTATTCTTGCATAGGTCTCAGAGCACCGCTGGGTGAAAGCTCTGAACAGGAATGCTCTGTCCACGAAGGACCCAATTCCAATCAGGCAGAGCTCCAAGGCAGCAGGAGACCTAACAGAATAAGGGCACATCACAGTTATGCAAGAAGGCTTCATTCCTGGAAAGGTAAAGCTGCAATGATGCCCAGATTGCTCTAGGACAGCAGCCAGAGACTGTGCCAATAGGAACACCTGCAAGGTGATATAAGAATATTGAAATCACAGAATTACAGAATCACAGAATATTCATGGTTGGAAGGGGCCTTCCATCAAGTCCAACCACAAAAAAAACAAACAAACAAACACACACACCACACCCACCCAGAGACAGACACAAACCAACAATCTCAGGCACTAGAGCATGCCCTGCAGTGCCATGTCTACACATCTCTTAAATACCTCAAGGGATGGCGATGCCACCATCTCCCTGGGCAGGCTGTTCCAGTGCCTGACCACTCTCTCAGTAAAGTAATTCTTCCTAATATCTAATCTAAACCTCCCCTGCCGCAACTTTAGACAATTTCCTCTGGTCCTGTCATTATTCACTTGGGAGAACAGGCCAACACCCACCTCTCCACAACCTCCTTTCAGATAGTTGTAGAGGGCAATGAGGTCCCCCCTCAGCCTCCTCTTCTCCAAACTAAACATGCCGAGTTCCCTCAGCCTCTCCTCACAGGACTTGTTCTCTAGTCCCCTCACCAGCTTGGTGGCTCTTCTCTGGACATGCTCCAGCAACTCAATGTCCTTCCTGTAGTGAGGGGCCCAATGGCAGTAGGAGGGGAAATAAAAGATGTGGATGCCACTGGGGCTCACTCTCCTACCTGGCATCTCTCAAGTTCAGGAGACCCTTTTCACACGTAGGTGCGTGGAGGCAATTTGCGGTAAGCAGGAGGCAATAAAGAGGTGAGGGTGTTGGGAAGAGACAGTTAGATCCCAAAACCGGCAGGAGCATCTGCTGGAGCTGCAGTGATGTTGTATGACTCTTTCATCACTTTGTCCCTGATCACCTTCCATCATTATCACCTGTTGGCTGCAACCTCCCCACCAGGCCACCTCTTTTGCCCCAGCCAGAGCCTTGTTCTCCTCTTTCTCCTTCTGCTGTATCACTCTCCAACTACTTCCATACCTTTTTCATATAAATGATCCCCTTTTGGTGAAGATCTGCCTCAGCTACTCCTTAGATCATTCCTCTCCTTCCCTTCCCTCCCTAAAAGGCTTTGCAGGTCATTCTGCAAGTCAAGCTCTGTCCTCTTCCCTAAGTTGCTTCTCTTTAACCTTTAGATGCTCTGAGGCAAAGCACTTTCTACAGGTTTCTACAATACCAGCTGTCTGAGGTGAGCAATGGCCCCATGAAATCCCACTGACCTCCTGGTTTCACAACACTTCTGTACTTCATGGTGTTACAATACTTCTTTTTTAGTATTGTGAAATATTAAAATGCTGCCACCACCACTGCTCAGCTCATGGTGTTAATTCACAATTGACAGAGCACACATAAATAACACTAAAAAGACTTTGTGAGTTGAATGTGTGGAAAAAAGGCACTCAGTTATGTGGAAAACACACTTCTGGCTATTCGATTAAGCAAGCAAACCCCTATTTTCTTCTTTATATATATACATCCACCTGACCATGCACTAAAGAACATCTTTACAGTAATTTCATACACTATTTTTGATGTTATAAATAGTTCTTTAAAAACACCAATTGATGAAACCAATTGGGATGGCCAGTACTAAAATAGAGGAAGAAAGAACAAGAGCAAAAAGTCACATACAGAGGTATATAATCACACACACGCTTGTATGATGTGAAATCATTCTAAATTCATCTTTATGATGCTTTAAAGAGAGGTATTGATATGGGATGGAGAAAAGGGAGGTGCAAAGCACAGAACAAAATTCCCAACTCTGCCAGCAATGCTGGAACAGTGAAGCAGGAGGTAGTATATACACAGGTACAACTAGACAGGAGAAAAATTGTAACACCAGGTTTACAGTAAACTATGTTTAAGGTTTTGCAAAGCATAAGCACCAATTCACTGGCAATCTGCCCCCATGTAGCCTGTCAGTATACTGAACTAGGGGCAGATATAAGATGGACAGGAGTTCTTAACCTGGAGAGAAAACATACTGCATCCAAAGACCTTTTCTTCCAGATGCCCACTAGTCAGAAACTCCCTGGCATCCCCCAGTACCTGTTGGCAAGGTTTTTTCATATCTAGAAGTGGCCCTGAGCCTCCATTCACTAACAAAAGCAATATTGCACAACTTCTCAACTTGTTGTGCTGTCCCTCCCAGACAGGCTTTTACTTTCAGAGATAAAAGTCTTAAAAACCTGCTCACCTCTGCTCCTAGCACGTCACTCAGGTACTCATTAATTGATGTGATAGCTTTCCACTTATCATGATTCATGTTGGTAATAGGGAACCCTAATTTTTCCCTCCACATCTGGTACCTCTGTTGGTCCATCTGCCACCAAAGTGCACTATGACTGCACTCACTGTTCCATTTTCCTTCTTCCTGTATGACCTTTGCCACAAACTTCTCTGCTTACTCTTGGCTAGAAAGAGTGATATCTCTGTTCAGCTGCAGGCTGCCTTATTAGCATTCAGAGGCCACTGGGAGCCTCATGGTCTCTTCAAATGCTTTTCCACGATCAACACAAGTGTTTCCTCTTCTGCTCCTCCTTGTGCGCTCTGTAACACTCTCAGTCACAAGTTCACTCTTAGGGACATGAAGACTTGAAATCTGATCTAAACAGGGTTGGTGCTAGACTAAAATACCAGGATCCCCAACCTCTTACACATTTGTTCTTAATTTATATAAAAAAACCTCCTATACCTTCAGGCTAGCCAAACCACTCTGCAAGTGAATGTGACTTCCTATGACAGTACCATGAGCTTTTCTTAGCGCTTTTAGTGAGGCCAGATAATGGCTCATTTTCTGTAGCTTGTAACAGTTGTGAATCAGTACATTTCATTTTCTGAAGTCATACCAGAGACTGGGACCCAGGTGAGCTTAATCTCTTTGGAGAATATTTGGCCTTTATATAAACGTTCAGATTATAAACGAAGTCTTATGAAGCAATTCATTTCTGCATGTAAGTGATCTTATTGCTTCACAGTTACACTGTGCAGTGACTTTGTAATGAATGTCTAATTTTCCAGAGCACTGGCAAATATTTTTGTTTGCTTTTCTTTATCTATCCTATTTATTAGTACTTCTGGTTTGCCCATAGGCATCTTTTGGAAACATTAAAAAGTTAGGACAAAGGATCCAACCAGATATTAGATTGTGAATGATTTTTTTTCCTTGAGCTCGAAATGTTTTGAATTCATTACAATTTCTAATCATCAGCTGGAACAAGAAGCAGCAGTCAACACAATCTAATTATGTACTGAAAACTGTTTGCAGGAAAGTTACAAATACTAATAAAGATTAAGCTTAACCATAAAATTATATTACATAAAAATAAATAATGGTATGATGCCTTTAAGGGCTAAAGTAGTATTTTTGTTCAAAATAAACATAAATGCCATCAAGAACATTCTGCAAATACTAGTAACAGACACATATACCAATCATGAAAAAATCAGACTAAATTAAGGATTCTCATAGGAGGGGGCCTAAAGGCTCTGAGGGCATCTTCAATGGATTTCAAACACTTATAGTACTAGTTATTAATTTAAATCCTGTCCAAACAATGAGCAACTGAACTGAGAGAATTATCTGCAGCAATCAATTAACCAGTAAATTTCTCTGTTTATGAACTGTCCATAAATCATTAACAGTATATGAATAATCATTTAGAAATGCATGTTTTATGCCTTGTAGCAGCCTATGGAATGCTTGCAAATTATTTGCTGTTCAAAATTTGTTGTCTGCACTATAAATTTCATCACAGTCAAATATTACAAAATACAACAATATTCTTCTCATGAGTTTTGTGGTTCATTCTGCATGATTTAAAATAAAATTAGACAACGTCTATGTACTAGTTTAAAAATAAATTTGAAAATTTTCGTGCTGAGAGTTGATTGCAGTTGCTGTCAGAATACTATTCAATCCAAAGATAAGCACATGCTTGGACAGAGATAATTCATGTACTAAGTGTCCATCTTTCAAGCTACATGGAAAGAACACCTAATGTCTATCCTTGCACCAAGATAGTAAGGTAACTACTGTTCCATGCCACGTACCATATAACAGAAAATTAGAAAAAACTGAGGTATATTTACAAGGATTTTCCTGGAGAAGTAAGTGCTGAAGATTGAAATTTGCAAACTGTTGGCTTAAAAACAGAATAGTCATGAGGAAGCCATCATGACACAATAGACACAGCTTCTTGAGTTCAGCAAGTGTTGGAGAAAGAGAATTAACGATCTCCATCTGAAAGAACATCCCCTGGCTGTTGCCACTGAGTTCAAGGGAACCTGTGTATTCGTAAATAATTGGACTACCCCTTGTTTGCCAAAACACTACTTGAAGCATTCAGTTCTTGTCTACAGATAAGACAGTCCCTAGAGTTCTAGTCATATCATCTATCCTACATTGAATCTAATGTTTCCATAACCAGCTGGTCACCTAACTCATGGAAGGAAACCCATACTATGAAAGAGAGGGCAGCCGCAAAGCCTGTGAACATTCTTGAAGAATACCCTGAACACTGAAACAGTTGAGTGTCTACGTAAGTTCTGTTCCTAGATTATTTTCTTTCATTTTGACTTTGTTCCCAATAACTCTGAAGTGTTAAAAAAAAAAAAAAAAAAAAGTATTTTATATATATATTTATATAAGTACCTGGGACAGGACTCAACACAAATATTTCTTCATACCTTCATACCTCAACACAAAAATATCTTCATACAAAAGTGTCTGAGGCATCCTCTATCTTTGAACATACTGGTAAATCATTTATGTGAAGGTGTGATCATAAGAAGCCCAAGATATAGCAGAGACCTTCAAAGAGAATTTCAAGTTTCTCTGACTTGGCCGCTAGCTGGATACAATTTTCCATCGGTTGCCTGTTCACCATAGAAGAATTTCTTGTCTCACTAAAATTTAAAAAAATTACTGATGTCAGTTAAGCCAGGATTTCACTCCAGTGTCTTAACAACATATGCAAATATTCTCTGTCTTGGTCCAGCTCCAAGAAGGTGGGTGAGAGAAGTATTGTAAGAAACCAGAACCAGCTTGGAATTCAAAGTTCTTTGGATTTCATTAAAAATCCACAAATCGGTCTATTTTCCTAGAGAAATGGGACAGGTGTCAACCAAAAATAGAATCCTTTGCTGAGAAAACATGGCTTAACTATCAAAAATGTAGCAATTTCCATTTAGGCATTTTTCACTGTGAAAAATAGCTATCCTAATGAAACTGTGAATGAAGCCTGATTTGGGAGAAGAGTTGGAAATGAAACAGCAAAAAAAACCAATCGCAACCCTAATGTTGAAGTCCACAAAACAAAATATGTAAATTTTTCAAAGGATTGTGTTGGATGAAACCACAATTACAATGTTACCTATTCTAGCAATTTCCATAAATTATTGGAACAAATCCAGTTGATACAAATGGATTTTACATCACTTCCCAGTAACTGGGGGATATTAATTTTAACAAAGAGGTAGTTCCCTGTGTCACAGTTAAGATGCATTATTTGGCAGTTTCTGAAAGACTGAACAGTTATTATATGGATAATATTAATTCTATCAGCAAAAGCAGATAATTTTTTTTTAAGTCAAAATGGCACCTCTGCTGAGCATTCAGTTCCTTTAAAAAAAACCTCAAGAAATGTGCTTAAAAGGAAAAATGTAACAAGTGTTACATACAGGTCCTTGCAATTTACCTCAATACACCATTCTTCATCACACTCTCACAAAATTCTTTTGATAGGCAATATAAGGGATAGGTAATCTTAGAGCTATGCTTAGGAGGGAAAATGTGACTTGGCTGCCTGGAACATGAGAGAATGCTACAAATTAGATCTAGTCAAGTAGTAAAAAAAGTCATTCATTAACATATACACAAAAAGAAAGTACCCAGTTAGAGCTATAATTATTCAAGGAGGTCAAAATTAGTTCTTCATGTACATTCAGTTCATCAGCAATTTATTTGCAGGAATTTTTGTGAATCCTAAAACCCCCAGAATTTTAGCACCAGTAATTATCTTGAAAAACTTCATGAAATGTGCATTTTTATTCAATGCTTAGCCTTTCTTATTTTAATTCTTCCAATGAGGAAGTATTTTATGCTAGCAACTGAACAATCCCACAATGTCAGTGATGGCCAGTCAACGATGTAAAATAAAGTTTTAATTCTTACCTACTATTATCTATCTTTGCCTCAGTGGTCACGAGACATCATCTGTAATACAAACAGGTAATTTGGATATATGATATATGTTTGACAGTCTTAGACAGTATTTGTGTGACTAGGAAGTAGCACACTGGATTAAACTATTGATTCATCTAATTGATATCCCAGTTCCACAAGGCATCCAAATGATTCTCAATAATTGCAAAAAGATTCCTACAGCAGAATTTTTGCAGCTAAGTGGACAGCTTGTTCCTTGGTGTGCAAGTGTTTTTCCACCTTGAATTTTTTTTTGTTCTGCCTAATTCAAACACAGAAGCTGACCCATAATAAGTCTTTTGTCTTTAAAGAGTTCTACTAAATAAAGGTAAATGGATTCTGAAAATAACAAAACATATGGAAAAATTTTTTAACAACAGTCAAACATCAACAGATTCAAAAGGTAAATTAATGAGATAAAAGCAGCTACAATGGGAATATGTTATTTCAGTTATGAAATTACTATTTCAGTTATGAAATGATTGTGAACTACTCATCAGCAAGGAATAACTCAGGAACAGCGATTCAAGAAAACAAAGGTTGAGAAACATAGATTTACAGACAAAAAACTTGTTCTAAATCAAACTGAATTTTAATTATAAAGGGAAAGGAAGGGAAGTAGTAAAGTAGGAGACAAAAAGGGTAGTTATGCTTTCATTGTATGTGTGTGTGAGTCAATATTGTTAATTTCCTTACTAACTATATGAGGAAAAGCAGAATTCTCAGATTATAGTTTCCTTTTATAAACCATAATAAATTTATTTTACAAGGAGGGAGGGGAGACTTCTAAAGAGAAAGCAGGCAGTAAGAGTCAGTCCTACCAATATCTGACCTGCAGTAAGATTCCAGACCCAGGAAAGGGAATATACAGAACTGGACAATTTTACTTCAGAGCTTAGATGCCAGCTAAGCCACCAAAGCCTTCCATGCATGGATCATTCCTTCTGGCTTGAGTAGGAGCGGGGGTGGATCAGATGGCTTAAATAAATATTCATGGTCTACAGGCAAATAAGTAGTACAGAGGTGCTCTAGTTTTCCTGTTTTCTTCACCTTTGTGAAAACATTACTTCTCTAAGACTTTGCTTTCCTTAGGATAATAAGATCAGGATGCTCACAATACTGAAGAGTTATGTCAGCCAAAACTGATGCTAAAGGTGATCTTGCAGTCAGCATAGAGAAGGATAAGACATGCTAGCAAGTATATTCATTAACACAGTTCCTCAAATTTCTGTTTGAGCAGGTTAGTTTCTGGCAAAGACAAAAGCTCATGGGCTTAGGACACAACTCACATCAGGGCAGCTCCAGCAAAATTACTCTATCCAGTAGCATGACCAGCCATAATGAAACCCAGATACCATGGAGTATCTAGGCATCTTTGTGAGGAAACTGGGGAACTCCCAAAGTTCACTGATGAACTTTGCAAATCACATATGCTCATGGGAGAGTGAGGACATTCCTCCACCTTCTGAAAATTAAAAGACAGTTGAAAAACCTGTGCAAGAGAACCACTGAAGGAAGAAAAAAACAAACAAACAAACAAACAAAAAAAAAAACCCCAAAAAACCCCAGACAAACCTCTATAAAGTTTTTCAGTAGGTTTTCCTGCATGACGAAATGATCAGATTGGCTATTAGCATGGGGCCCATTTCATCTAGAATTTATTTGCTAGGATGGATATTGAGGCTGCATTATTCCACCTCAGTATATTTTTGAGCTGTGGGTGTTCTGCATGATTAACAAAGACAAATATCATCTTTTACCAAGGTTTATTCCCATCTAGGCAATTGGATTTAGTCCGTAACAGAGAAAATCAAATACAGGATTAGGAAATGCCATTTTTTCTCAAATACAAGCTTGTCAACATATGGAGTTTGTGTGGAAATATATTTAAATGGATATTTGTAGGGTGTTTGAACACGGAATGGTATTTTCTTTTTTTTTCTTTTTTTTTTGTCAAATGTATTACTTTGCAGAGCAAGTAGCTAATAGAGTTGGCAGAAGACACGAAGTGTGCAAGCAGTCATTGAATTGTGTAATAAAAATACCTTGGCCTCTACCACACCTTCTTCAATGTTACTTAATTCCAGGGTCTTTTAAAGGCACTCAGAATTGCAGCTCTTGATAGCTGGACACTGACTTGTAATATTTCTGAGAGGTAGTCAAAAGGACAAGCCCTCTCCGAATGATGGTAGAGGATTTTCATACAACTGGCATTGCCTATGGTTGAAGTAAGATGTCCACCAAAACTAGAAATATGTGCAGATTTGGGAAACAACATCATAAACACGTGTAGGACTTTGGTTTCTGTACTCTGCATATGGACAGACTAGGAAATTTGTCTTACCAAGACATCACTGAACCCTAGAAGCATTTAAAATTGGTATGTATCCCGGTTTTATGTTAAAGTCTATTGGTTACCTAAGAGTGCTTCTGGGCGTACCCAGACCTGCTATAGCCTTTTGGCCTGCCTCACACACAGTCCTGATCAAGATATAAAAATGAAGGTGTTCTTTTCTGCTTATATCTCCTAAGCTTCCCAGAACATTTATTAGACTGGCATCTGATGAAAGGCAGATCTGACTGATAGCCATTTTCATATCCTACTGTGTGTCACAACCTAGTGTTACAGGAAGATGTGGGATACAACCATTCCTCTCCTCCTGTATGAACTCATTACAACACATTAGATAGTGCTAAAATCTTGACAGTGCCTGCTGTTGGGTGGAAATGCTTTTTTCACTTATTGAAATGATTTGTCTCTGGAAAAAAAAAAAAAAGGTTTATGATCATGGGACTGAATATGATTTTTTAGCTTTAAAGACAGAATCCTTTGCTGTAGTCAACTAGTAAAAGACTTAACCACTCTAAGCACCAGACAGTTCTGCACATTGTTTCTGCAGTCATTCAGTATTTTGTTCTCCACAGTGGCACAGTTTTCATGCCAGCCAGGGATGGTTTCTACCTTTATCCAGACTTTCTTAACACCTGGTGGGTCGAAAACTCTCCCAGGAGGAGGTTAAGTTTGAATTCGATCAAGATCAAGAGGCAGGGAAGCAAGTTTAAGTCTCCAGGTCCTATGCGGGTTTGCTCACAAAAAGGCTAAGGAATAAAAGGGATTGGAAAGAGGTGTGGGCAGCACCATCTGTTCCTGTTTTTAAATGAAAAAGAGAGATTCCCTGCTGTAGGCTCCAAGGAAAGGACATGAGGGTCTACTTTACAGTGACAATTTCATTTTGTTGGTCTTAATGGAGAAAGGATCTCATTTGGCTCTGCACAATTCAAACCCCAGCCCTATCTTAGAATTGCTCATCAGTTCAGCCTAAGTGACTCCCCGGCTGAGCGTACTGAATTCAGCACGGTAGTGTCCGCACCCCACCTCTCCCGTACCTCTCTCAGCACAAAGGAAGAACCCTGTGCCATGAGAAGAGCAGCGGTGCCTCACATGGTTCTGCCCTGTTCAGCACTGGACACTGCAGCATTCGGCACAGCCATGCCTTCTGCACCTTCTGGGATGCCACTCAAAATATTTGCTTTTGGGGAGCCATTGACTCAGGCTGTTCCCACTGAGAAACCTGCTGCACGGCACACAGTTAGCAGCCAGCTAACAACGCTGAGTTGTAATTATATGCAGCCCCTGCCGGAGCTCTGTGGGAAGTCTCTCTATCCGTCACCGAGTAACAGGAGGAGGGAGGACTTGCCTTTTCTCATTGAAGTGACACTATGACACGTACCCATCCATACCACTGGCTGCAGGACCAAGTTCTTGATTAGGCAGTTAGGAATGCTTTTGTTTTGCTTTTTTCAGCATTTCCCTGTTGATGTAAACATCTGCTGTCCTCAGTTATGACAGCAGAAAAGCGGCTGTTACAAACCCAACCACGTAAATTGTCAACAGTTAAGCTGTCTGTTTCTCTAACCAGTTGCAAAATAACAGTGAGAGCTGCAGCAGATTTCTTACTATCATATGCCAACTACTGCTCAGCTGTCCTGTTCCCATGTTTTCCTCTGCCCATTTCAAGAGGATGAAGAGATAAAGAGAACAGTCTGCCCCCAGTGATGGCAGTGGTAACATTATTATACCCACAATGTCGAAAAATGAAGACTTTCATAGAGAGCTGCTGCGTGCCACGTACATTAGATACTCACTATTCACCAATCCTATTAGTTAACAAATGCTCAGTGTTTCATTAGTTCCTTGACAGCTGCTCCAGGGAAATATTTTCCTTTGAGGGTGAGACAATCAAGATGGCATTTCTGCTCACTCCACTATATGCTAGCAAAGGGATTAAAAATCCCCCAAACTCCTGCCAGAATAAGTTTGAAATCCCTGGCTTTTGTCTGAAGAGAGTGGAATACTCCACAGAGAGGGTCTGGAATTGTTAACCTCTGTCATTGGCTTTCCTTAGGTATGAGCAGCAAGCATATCCCCAGAAGTCACAGCACATTTCACTGTAAATGAAATATTTGTAATTTGAATTGTAAAATTTGAATATTTGTAAATTTTATTTCAGTTGCAGCTAATAAAAGAAACAAGCACAGCTTCCAAGAGGGAGGAGAGGGAGCTCAGCTTTCACATATGATACTACACTAAATTTTTAAAAACAAGACAATCTGGTCCCTCTCCTGATATCTACCATGCAGCACAAAAGCATAAAACAGGGACTAGTTCAAACTACTTGTATAATCGGATATTAACTGGTAGATTTCCATATTTGAGGTGCAATATGCCCTCTTACAAAATCCATTATTTTTCACTACACTTTTCATTTTGTGCCTGTAGGACTTGAATAATCAGATAAATAATTTTCTTACGTGCTTCGCTACATTTCCCCCTTCAATAGCATTCTTTTAATTTCTTTATGGTTCCTTGATAAGTAAAAGAAACTTTAATCTTATTAAACCCTTAAAAGCTTTCAATTTTTACAATAACACTTCCCTTTATTAATCTGAAACAATATTCTATTTTCAGTCAAAAGTCATTATTAGCAATGTAGTTATGATGCACATCCTTTTGAGCTGAACTAATGATGATAAATGTCCTTCATCTATACCTTTAACCTAACGGTGTTCAGATCACCAGCCCTGCAAATTCTTGGCCTCAGAAGTAAACAAAATGATGAAGGTAGGCTTAGAAGACACATTAATTTTTATATTCAAAAAAAGATCCTCCCAGCATTCTAGTCTTCCTCTTTCATGTTATAATCACAGTATCTGCCTGTTTTAAAGGATCATCTTCCATATTTGGGCTCTGTCAGGGATACAGCAAGAGAGAGAAAGGTACGTATTTACTGAAAGTAAAGAAATTATACAAATGCTCTGTACTCTTACCTATAGGGCTGATGTAAGTCTTTCTGGAGCGAGTATGATACTTTCAGTTGGCTTGATGAAAACTGTATTAATGATAACCCAAAACTCCCAGCCTTTAATAGCCACTGATATCACTACCAGGGCTGAAGCTGTATGTATTTTTTTTACTGTTTGAGACAACAAATGTTTCAGCAAGTCTATTTTCTTGATATCAAGCTATGACTAAATGACCCAGCTTAAAAAGTTACCTTGTCTTAGCATTGAGTCTTATGCTCACATATGTGGCAGTCATGAGTTTAATTTCATTTAGCTAGAATTTTCCAAAGCCTGAATTAAAAAAAGAGCTCTTAGACAAATTATTAGATAAAATCACAGTCACATATTAAACTATGTGAAAGAAAGATAATCAGCCTTATACTGATTTTCCTCCATCCTTTTGCATGAACATGACCAAAGGGAAAAAACAGAGGTGCAGAAAGGACAAGTAGGTTGGTCATTGAACATGATGTGGGCATGTGTACATGAAGATTATGTGGGCGTATTTGAAGGCTTGCAGAGAAAAAGTTCACATAGGCTTTATGCAGAGATAAATTTTAAAGTTTTAGAGTACTAGTTCTGGAAATTCAGATGACATACCCCTTATTTAAAATTAATGATTAACAAAAAGATAGGGACAATTGACATCACTGTAGAGAGAAATTTCTCTTTCCTAATGGTGTAGACTATGCCCATACAACAAAAGGGAGTTGTTATTGCAACACAGTGCAGCACTTTCATGTTAACTTTATTCTTACTATTAAAATATAATGAAAGTAAGCAGTTAAGGACAAATTACTTGAATTCTTGTAACAAAAGCTTAGATTTCTGCCTCCAGTATGAATGCTACCTACATTAGCTAAAGTAAAGCAATTCTTCTGCACAGACAGATCCTCTGAGCTTCAGGAAAATGGAAACTAAACAGCGCTAGGTCTGTGTAGCTTTTCAATGATGGTAGCAGACACAGTGAAAAGGTGCAAGAAAGATGCTCAGAAGTAGTTCTTTGAAGATTTTCTGCTTATGTTCATACCATAAGGGCAACACTGGCATGAAAATGTTACTGTCCAGCTGGTGGTGTTCTCATTGATGATGTGCTTCTGGCTTGTTCTTAGGTTATGATCAGACACATTCAAGTGGGTAAAGCTGAATTAAGTGACACAGTCAAAGAGGATAAGGTGATCATAAAAATATGGAAAGTCAGCACTAGCATACAGGTATATATTAAGTTTCACTAAGAACACAAAAACCAGTAGTAGTAATAGTAGTAGTAGTAGTAGTAGTAGTAATAATAATAATAATAATAATAATAATATACCACCAAATCTGAAACAAAGGGATGATAAAAATAGATGAACTATACAGAGAAGGGGAATGTGATGGACAGAAGCATAATGAGGATATAAAAAAAGTATCCACCAACAAAACTGGAGTCCTTAAGTGGGTGTCAATGAAATTCCAAAAATTATATTCAGCAAGTGGAATTTTTTACCTTCCTTCATTGTGAATGCTTTGGAGTTCATACATTGGCTGATACTGATGTTACAAACTACATGATGAAGCCATTACAAAGTGGGAGATCTTGCTGGGGACATTAATTAACACGGAGGTCACCTGCCTGAATTTGAAAAACGAGAAACTCAAAATGAAAGTATGAGGAAAGATTGGAGATCTGGACATAAACTGCCAAGGAACAATTGAAGGACTGATATTATTTTGTAAGAAGACTTGAAGTGTGGCCTTAAAACTGTGTTCAAAGATCAGAATGGGAAAAAAGACACAGAGGAAGAAAAACACACTATTTTCCACGTGTACTGTCTTAGGACATCAATACTGGGCTTACATTTCTAACAAGTGAGTTTTAGGTAAAAGGACAGCGGGGATATGAAGGTTGTGGTGTGTCCCCCGGGAGACTTTAAAAAAAGAGGTGAGATAAAACAGTCCCAGGAACATCTCCTCCAAGAGCAAGGTGATGGACTAAATAACTTTCTGAGATCCCCTCAGCTCCATTTGTAGAACACAGAGCCAAGGAGCGTCTGGATAACAGGACCCTCAAGGTTTGCACTCTATACCAATCACGCAATTCAACTATGCAAACTGCAAACTAGATGTAATCTGAGAGTCAGGAGACTCCTGCTGCTAATACATCCTTGAACAACCACAGAGCTTCTGTGCAAACTTCCACAGAAGATGTTACATCCAGAAAAATCCTCTCTCGGTGTCGTTGTTAAGGACTGGGTTAAGAGTTAGAGGAAACATAGAATCATAAAATGGTTAGATTTGGAAGGGACCTTAAAGATCGTCTTGTTTCACCCCCCCTGCCATGGACAGGGACACCTCCACTAGAGCAGGTTGCTCAAAGCCCCATGCAGCCTGGTCTTGAACACTTTCAGGGATGGGGAATCCACAGCTTCTCTGGGCAACCTGTTCCAGTTTCTCACCACCCTCACAGTAAAGAATTTCTTTCTGGTATCTAATCTAAATCTCCCCCCTTTCTGTTTGAAACCATTACCTCTCGTCCTGTCTTTGGCTCTGCAAAACAACTGCTGTATGTTCATGAAGAAGCCAGTTCATCTGCCGGCATCTGTGAAATGAGCAATGTGCCATTTGCCTCATTCGTGCAATAGATGGAAGAGGGTTATGAAACTTATTCACATTCCTAAGTAGTCTGAGATCATTAGATGGATGGCAAAACACACGCAAGGTGTCATTGTTCTGCACATAAAAGCACATGGGCATTGTTGGAAGACTAATCTTTAGTATGAACACAGCTATAAGAATGGCTTGCACATAAAAAAAATGAACTGTAGAACTTGTAATACTAATGCAACACTGTGTGTTACTTTCCTGTGCTTAAGACTTTATATTCATGAATATGTAAATTTCATTAACCACTATTCAGACCATAGCACTTTGGGGGCGGGGAGGGGAGGGAGAGGAGGGAGAGAGGAGCACCATATGTAAACCTTCCAGCTGCCCTGCAGTGTGCACAGAGAGGTGAGAGGAGGTCAGTGAATATTTATACAAGAAGAAAAAATGGAGGAAACACTGTATCAGCAGGTGATTAAAGACACAAAGAAAAACAGGATAACGGCACTAGAACCATTGTACACGTGTCAATAGCAAATTATGCTTGCAGAGAAAAAGCCAAAACATTTATCCTGAATTAAACTCAACCGGAGTGAGGTTTACATCTCCTTTTCAAAGGAGATTTTAAAACAATAACTTCACGTGCAAATCAAGAAAGGGTCTCCTCCCTTGCCTGGTCAAACTATTACTGTAAAGTTGTTCTCCTGAATTCAGGATTAAAATTCCTTTTATCTTTGCCCAGATCTCATCTGCAGTACATTTAACAGAATCAGACATTAAAAGTGACTCACTGACAATTAGGCTTCTGCTTCTGAAAAGAGAACTCTTTGAACATGCATACAGCAAGGAATGTTTTGGGGATGCTCTTTCTTGTGAGATGAAATTTTTAAAAAGAAATGTTTCTCCAAAGGAAAGTGCAAGAAAAATCATTCAGGTGGTAGAAAAAGACGTATAAACTTCAACTGTACAGAGGGAAGACGATGTTCTCTACAGAATGTCAAAAGCAGCATCCTTGCAAAATTAGATTGGAACAGTGAATTGTACGCATCCTAATTATATTAACAATGTTACAAAAATCCAGAAGCATAACAGCTGTTTCATATCTGAGCTTTGGTAAACAGAGCATCAGCAATCTCTGCCTGAACCATTCAAACACCAGAAAAAATTCAAAGCTGCTTCAGATGTTTATATGGTAAATACACCAAGAAAGTAAAAAACATAAAGCCATTTGGCCAGTCTTCCCTACCTCATAAAACATACAGTAAAAAAGAAATGCTTATGCCCTTTCTCTGGTGCTCTGCTTCTCATGAACAAAAACATCTCCACTTGCACCCAGAGTCCTGTGCTGATGCCAGCCACACTTATGACAAATAGGGGCTACTAGCAGCTAGCCTGGGATTTAAAGCAGCAGGGAGTGCAGACCCAGCCTGACTAGGACTTCATTTCTCCCCCAAAGCCAATGCTGCCACGAGGATTACCTACATAGTTACACAGCCATACTGGGACAAGCTGTGGCACAGCAGTGCTTCTAAATATTTACGAAAAGTACTCAAAAGTTTACCATGCTGAGAGTAAAGATTTGTTCAAAGTTTCCAAATCTTCTATGGAAAAAACGTGAGCCCCCCT
This sequence comes from Limosa lapponica baueri, assembly GCA_002844005.1. Lineage (NCBI taxonomy): Eukaryota > Metazoa > Chordata > Aves > Charadriiformes > Scolopacidae > Limosa > Limosa lapponica. The sequence continues at coordinate 532,895 of KZ505821.1, read as the reverse complement.
CTCCTCCTCTAGCCTCCCATAAAATTCAGCTCAGTAGAAAATTGTAAGAGAATTATGTGTAGAAGTAGTTCAGCTCCCCAGCTTCCTAAGGGAGCTACTTACTCAAGAACTTCCAGGCTCTCCATTACCTGCCAGTATGGGTGAATGAAAGCTAGAAATGTGGGAGCAGTGATGGAGACCAGAAGTTCCCTGCTTGTGTCTGAGCTTGCAAGGCAGCACGCTGCTGGACTCGGAGCTTGGAGGTGAAGACTCCCCAGCTCTCCCAAAGGATCTCTGACCCTGATTGACATGCCTTGCCCACCTCCAGAAATTTAGATGATTACAGAAATCCAGAAATTATTAGAGTTCCTATGCTGAATTGCTACAATGGCTCACAGAAGAATTATTTTTTGTTACTGGGAATATTGACTTGATCCTGTGCATTTTTTTTTAACCACAGGGAAAAATAGAAGGACCATGATTAATAAAAGAGGATTCAGCATTATGATATTCTCCTTCCTTTATGCATTTCATGTATACCCACAGTCTAACTGACCATCTACTCACCTTTCCAACTGCACTGAAAAAGGTTCATTTTCTTTATTGCCTTATATACATAAAATCCCCTGCTCTGCTTCCTTACTCCTCTGGTTTTCCCACTTTCCATCTGTCTAATCTGTATCTTTTCCTTAAGCTGAAAGCTCTTTGGAAAGAAAACAGCTTGTCTTTCATAAATATATTTTGATGCCTAATAAACAGCTTTATTCCTCTTCTATAGCTGTTGGTAAATAGAGTGTACAACTAAAAATTACACTGTTTTTAGGTTTTCCACTGACTAATTTTTACGACTTGCAAAAGCAAGTTTAATCTTGATTAAATGGAGTGTGCTCAAGTACAGTTAAGATGCAATCACCTAAGACTGGTTGACTGATTAGGTGAGAAAAATAGGGAGAGGAGGGGCTGTCTCACTTTGAATCCTTTTTTTTTTTTTTTCTTTTAAGAATACCTTCAATACCTTATAAACACCTAACTTTTCACAGAAATCAGAAAATAGAAAACAACACCTACTTAACGTAAAACCCAGCCTGGATTTCTAGTAAACATGACAGGTAGTTACATGAAGATTAAGTCTCAATTTTATGCACAGAACAAGTGTTCTTGAACAAAGTTTCCAATACCCTATCCACAAAAGTTGGCAGTTCCACCATCCCTTTGTGGTGACAGCCTTGAGCTTACCTATAATTAGTATGTTAGGTACATGCATAATGCTTTTTCCCAGGCACCATTCATTCCTTACCATACATTACTTGCTTCCCTGGTTCTCTTTAGGTTCAGCCCTATGCCCTAAGTCCCGTTGCACACCAGGAACAGACACCGACTAGCAGTGATCACTGCAAATTATTATTCCTCAGCCATAGTCTGCTCTTAAACTGGCCTGGAGATCTCAGAGAACAGTACTGGAGTCCTAGTCAAAGCAGACATGTTGTTAGGCCCACACTAAAGCTTCCTCAGGTGCAAAGGAATTGAAAGCCTTTTTTGTTTCAATACCATGAAAGAGGAAAGACATCCATGCACAGAAAGCAAACGTGTATTGCATGTTTGTAAAGCTATAGAAACCGGTGAACATAAACAAAAAAAACCCCAAGCCCCTACATATAATGTTATAGTCACTTACTAGTGAGATTAGACCCAAAGCTTTTCCTACCCTCCAGTACTTTACTGATAAGCTCACGCAAACACTTCACACCCTAAGGGTTGGAGATCTAATTCTATAAGATCCTACACCATGAGATTACACGCACAGATCATAAGCTGGATGTTCATCTTTCTTTTTATATCCCAAAACATTGGGGGAAGGCTATTTCCAACCAAGGGTCTCCTTTCCGCTTGTAGCAAAAATTTGCTATACCAAAAACCACCTAGAAAGAATTTTAATTACTCATTGCTGTCTCACTTAACGCCAGGGCAGGTGATACCACTTATGGTGATGTTAACATTTCCAAAACAGGATAGCAAAATCAATAGTTTGGAGGTTTAATGAAATAAATACTCCTGCCCCTCTCATCTACTGACTTGCTCCTATGGAAATGTTACTATATCTTGAGCATGGCCAATGACAACCATCACCTGCCTGGACAGTAATCAGAGGTTGCCAGTGACAACTGCAGTACCTGGGTAAGTCCTAAATAAATTGCTAAACCATGGTAAGACAGAATGCGCCTTACTGCCAGGCGGCACAGCATTGAACCTAAGTCTGAAGCTTCTTCACACAGTAAACCCTACTTGCTACAGAATGATGCAATGTGATTTCACACTCCATACAATGGCATAACTGAGGTTAAAATACACAGTTCCTAACCGGCTCTTGCTTATGAGAAGAAACAATCACCCCGGAGCGATACCGGTTTTAGGGCAACCATCTCCTCTCATGTCTCTTGAGCAACATTATGGTATAATGGGTATACCACACCCATAACACTGTTACAACTCTATTAGCAGAAAGAAGTGTTGCTTTTTGAGGGCTAGAAGAGACTCATCCAATGCAGAAAAGGTACAGAATTTACAATGCTCTTAAGAAATACTCACACATACTCAAGCAGGTCAGAGGCTCTCCTATGTAAAGAGAAAGAAATGCCTACCAGAAAGTTCTCCTATTAATGCATATATATTTTAAAAAATCAAAAGTTTGATCCAGCTTAGACAAATACTTGTGGTGTTTTCAGACAGAATGGCTGGCTTATATATTCATATTGTTCCAGAAACATTATAATGTCATTATTTGTAAATATTTCTGAAAAATTTGCAATGTGGAGAATAGAAGTAAATTATTAGAAGATTACCCATAGCACCTTCATGGCAAAAAGAAAATGCACACAGTCTTTCCTCTACTTCTGTTTGAAGGGATCTCAAGGTTTCCCTAGACACTGCAGGAAGGTAATGTCTTCTGACTTATGCAGGCCCCTCAGGACATCTGTTGTGTTACAGACAAGAGGTGCTTTTTCTGGTGAGCATTTTCAGTGTCAAACCACTGACACAGGCAGGCAGTTTACAGTGCAGTACTTTGAAAGCACATTCTTTCCCATCACTTAAAATATGCATTGATTAGTGATTATTAGTTTTAATTACAGTACATTACAGACTGTTACCATTTCAGACAATGGTTAGTAGCAACATTACATTCTTTCTGTTTTCTTCTTTTTAATTATTACTGTTGCAGTTTCAGAACTGGATGGTGCCCTTAGACATTGCACTGAGTAAAAGGTGATGCATAAACCGTGCTACTTCATAAGCAGCCCTCAGAGAAACTACCACTCAGAAAACGCTGACGTTCCCTCTGCAAAAGGCTGTTAGAAGCAGTGCAGCTACCTGGGCAGCAGAAATGAGGGCAGCTTCCTTGCCTCCAAACACCCTGACAGTCCCATTGGTTTTGACTGGGGTTGACATATACAAGGGTAGATGGGGAAAGGGGCCACTTTCTCCTTCTTTAGTTTCTCTCTGGATATTTGATCGTAAGTGTTTCTGTAACTCCCACCCAGTAAGCAGGATTTATTCATGTTATATGGCTGTGCAGATCCAAGGAAGAAATTTTATTCCTCCATCGAACCTGCATGGCTGAGCTAGGAACAAGACACATCGGCGCTACATTAACTAGTTCTTATTATTAAGAAGAACTTACAATGTTCCCTTTTTCAGAGTGAATGCTGGCAGCACGAACTGTACCGTGAGACACATTTTTACAGAGCCTGGTATAATAGCTCAACAGTGACTCACATCTGTAGGGAGTTCTTCTGGTAAGTAAGAGAACAGCAGCATCAGACACAGGAGTACATCTTACAGGCACAGACTACATGCTATTCTAGTGTCTGCTGTTTGGGCTACATTACTTTAAATATAAACCAGTTTTTTTCATGCAGTTTACACATATCATCTAAAATAAAAATCCCATTTCACATCTAAAATAAATTTCTAGAAGATTTCCTGAATGCATTAAAAACAATTACACACATAATTTAGAAATATCCACAATTCCAGAACAGAAAAGTGAGGGCATCCCAAAATTAGACTTGTTTCTATCCCACAGCATCAGTAAAGGTGAAGAGCACACAAGACAACTTGTAACTTTACTTTTACTAGCTTTCCATACACTTCTCTACATGGCCAAAAACTTGTCACAAACCTGACTTTTTTTTTTCTTAAATTCTTGGCTGCATATGAGTTTAATAAGTAATGTAAATTGGGCAGGCAGGTGACCTTGAGCCAAGTTCCTCTGAGAGAATCTGTAGCAGTGGCATATAGGAAGAAAAATTGTTCTCAGTCTAGGAGAAGGTACAAATAATTTACAAGAAAATGGGGCATTTGGAGCCACTGAGAATGGGACCAGCTGTGATTGATCCAGTAGGATCCAGCTAATCCAGTAGCTTATCAGCAATGACAAGAATTCACATAAATATCAAAAAACTTATCATCATTAAAACCAAATGACCTGCGGAAGCAGAAAGCTTAATCAATAAGACTGATTCCCAAATCACTGGCTTTTTATGTGGGCACTCTCATGTTTCTGCCCATTTGAGTTCCTGATAAATTAAAATTGTGACCCCAAAAGATGTGTCTTATACCTGCAGTGTCCAGAGGCCTCCCAGCACTCTCCTGAATTTAGCTGCTCTTCCAAGATCCCTGAAGAAAAAGAAAAAAAGAAAAAAAAAGTCTAGAAATGAACTGGAGCATAATTCTGAAAAAAAAGCTGAGCAATTGGGCTCAGAGCACGCCACATAGTCTCTGATGGCAGGAAAAAAAGAGGTATCTTTGTATATGACCTCTTCAATAGTCCCTCCTTCACTAGGCAAAGATAGTCAGCAATGTCATTAAGTAGTAAGACAGAAGAGCAACATCACAAACCTTATCTAGTATTTTCCATGCCAGCATACAAAATAAGCATAGGACCAACTTCAATCCAAAATTCATTGTGTTAAAGCTACGTCACAGGCCATTTAGATAGCATTTTCAGAAGAGTAAGATTTCTTGCTAGTTCTTCTCCATTAGTGTTATGGGGTCAGATAGGAGTCCAAGATCTAGACTGAATGTAACAACTGGGCTAACAGCAGCTAAGGACTATACTTCAGGGCACTATGCGAGATTTCCTGGTTTTTAACCAAGATCACCTTAATCAATGGAGCTAGAGAAACTCAGTATTTCCAATCTGATTACCAGTTCTCCCTGACAGATTTTACTTGTGGTTGCAGTATTGATGACACATCACACACTTGCACCATGACATCCCAACGTTGGTCACTTAAATCACTATTAGGTCTCACAGAAAATTATTTCTCTCTGAGTGGGGCATTGACATTTCCTTGTTAAAGACTCTCACCTTTAGGGGAGTTTCTATCACCAGGGCTATTAACAGTGATCTGGATCTAAATACTGTACTGTATTATCCACATCCAGATGGCATAAAAATGGAAATTTCTGTAAGATTCAGTCTTGACCTTTGGATGAAAACCATTCTTTCCCTAGTTACTGCCTGAGGTACTCCGAGGTGTTTCTCTTCAAGCATAAAAGCAAAATGGTGATTTATGATTAGCATAAGAGAAAAATAGCTTGGCCATGACTTTATGACAGGGTAAGTCTATTTCTATGCCATTATTCTAATAAATCACAATGTTGCTACCTACTCATCCTTTCATGGGTAACATATCTGGGTGTTATACCTGCACTCGTGTTTCATTCTCCTCTCCCAGATTTTATAGTTTTATATATACAAGATATATTTTTATATATGTATATAAAAGTGTATAATGCATATTTCACATGAAATATCCTATACATTCTACAATTCTAAAATGCATACACAGTAATAAACCTAACCCCTTTGTCATTAAAATATTTTATCTTTGATTTAGAGGTAAAGCTTCTGTTGAACATTTAGAACAGTTTGCTAAGAAGCTAAAATTCATCCTTCTCTGAAATGACAACACAAAGCATACGTGTAACTTCATTACTACTTCAATACCCTTTTTTGAGGGCTAACCAGTAGCATGAGGTTTACACCAGTTCTCTGCATAGGCTAAAACTGGCAAGGACCTCTTATGAATGCAGGTATGCTTTCTTGTAACCCCCAGTCTTGGTGTCTCAGACTGTTCTTTAATTTCCCTAGTGGGCTGAGTTGCAAGTGAATTTGGCTTGAAGGAGTGACTAAGAGAATATAAATATGAATAAGGTCATATTCTTTTGGTAAGTGGAGCCATCTGTTGCCACATCTAGAAAAATACGTGTTTGTATTTAAATCTGTTGATGATATTACTCATTCACTTCTTTTGGTGAGACGCAATACTATATTTCAAGTTTACTACATCCATTGTCTGGATTGGATTTGGAGGGGGATAGGATTTTTTTTTTGGAGGGGAGAGGGAAGATCCTCACATATTGTTACACATCATGAGCTTGTTTCAGCTCCCACGGAAATTTCTACAAGTTTTTTCACAGGTTCCAGCAGCTGTACTTCAGTCCAAATTAGGGTACAAAATTGCATTCTAAGACAAACTCCTATCAAATGTATTCAATAGGTGTTTTCCTTGCAAGAAGACTATAGAGCTAGCCTTATGCTTATGTTGTAGCTATATCAAACTTATGTGTATGCCATTAGTCGTATCTGTAGGCACCACACAAGACTCAGTATGCACCACTGTACAATAGGAGTCAAATTTTGAAGCTCTTGCGCAAGATAAATTTTCTAACAATTTCAATGCATTTTTTGGGTAAGGTAACCATTTGGTTTTTGCAATTTATCCTTAGATAGCAAAATAATAAAGCATATGCTAAAATCCCAAAGCCTGTTCTTATAGTTAAATATTTAATTTTGCCTTGTTGGATAAAATGCGCATGTTTTAATATTTTGTTGATGTCACAGGCCTGGAAACAGAGGTCATCTAACTAAAGAAAATTAACATGTTTTTATTATTGCAGATACCTTGCACAGGTAACTGAATATGAAGTCTTAATAACAACTAGTGTATGATTAAATCCCTTTTTTTTTTATTTTGCAGCAATTACGAGTCTGTACTTACTAAAGGAAATTCAAATGCACAAAAATATTACCTGTTATATTTGAACTGCTTCCATTATATGATAGTTCATGCTTGTTGTTTGCTAGCCATTTTATTAATTTATTTCCAAACATCGTATTCTGTTTGCTATCATCATGACTTTATGACTGTGATTATCTAGCAGTAAAACCAAAATTTTGATTAATCATTGTAGATAAGAGAAACAAATTCAAATGTAAGTTATTTTCTGGCATCTCTTCATTTTATTGAAGAGAAGCATTTGAATTCAATTAAATGTATTTAGGACATTTATCTAGTTAATGTGATTCTCAAAGATCATCCGGTATATGTGATAATATATAATCAATATAGCTTGCAAGAGCCAGTCGAAGCTTTGTACAACACAGTCCAGGAGGTCACACGGATATGCAAGTGTTCATTTGATTTGGGTTAACTTTTAATGATGTACATCAGTACATCAGCACAGTTATCTTGAAGTCAACTTCACTAGAAAATGTTGTTTTCAGAGCACTGAAAAAGCCATTGATGACTTCTGTTAGACTCAGGAGCTGCTGTGTTTAAGTAAAACTTTGTTTAATCAGACAGCTGGATAAAAAATCCAAGCCACATCCTAAACAAACCACATCCTTACTAGTAATAATGTATAATATTTAGCACATGACTTTTCAAAAACCTAGATGCAACAGAGTTTGAAAGGGCTGAAAGGAATTCTTGTCTCCTTTTTTAGAAATGGGGGAAGGTGGCATTAAAAGACCTTATACCAACTCTTTCAATCTTATATGAAGTGTTAATAAAAAATCCAGAGATTTACCATACAACTCAAGACTATGGTATCTACTAAGTGATTCCTGCAAGAGCTAGCCGATTGTCACCAGCAGATCTACAGTTTTACAATGGCTTACTTAGCTGGCCTGTTTAAACACATCAACCTTGTTCCTTTTCTCTTTTTTATTTTCATGGTACCATTTTAGAGCCTCATGTTACCTCACTGCTCAAAAAAAAGTGCCTGATGCAAAGCCAAAATTTCAGTAGAACAAAAGTTTCTCAGAAACAAAGTACCTGCCAGATTATACATCCGAACAACACGTTCTCTGGAATTTATTAAATAAAGACATTTGCCAAAAGGGTGGACTAGACTGATGTAGTGTCAAGCTCATTACTGCTGGAGTATCCACTGAAGATGGATATCGTCATGTTCAACCTTGTATTAGCAGCATCCATTATTCAATAAATTATTAAATTAATAGACAGACGGTAACAATGGGCGTATGCTCTCATTTAATTAATTAATGAGAAGGAACTCAACTTATGGCCATCTTATGTCTATAGATTTAATAATTTATGGAATAATAATTTATTGATTCCCCACTATTTCTACAGGAGATAGAATTCTATTTCAATAACCATGCATTCTTGTCGGAAGCTGTTATTACCAGGCACTCCCATGGCTATACATGCACTAATTGTGAGATGGACTAATCCTTCTGCAACTCCATTCTAAATGCTGGAACTGGAACGCATTACAAAAAATATATATAAAAAAAAAAAAATCACCAATACCGAAATAGCTTTACAGCAGCACAGTCACAAAATTGACCTCTAAAGAAATGAATGGATGAAGGGAGTAAACGGTGTTATGTTTCATTAGTTTGAACAGAACTCATTTGGCTCTTGTTGATTAATTGAGCTTTTCTAATTGAATAAAGTGCAGATTTTTAAGAAATATATTTTTGATAGGCATTATGGAAAGTGGAATAAAAGCTCTTTTCTAATTAAAAATATTCTTTTTATATTCAATCCTGTGGCTTACATTGCAATATATTTTGATATGGCATCAAATACGCAAATTGGGAAATATTCAGCACAATTATTCATATATAATAGCTATTTTCCTACTTCTGAATTTTATTATTCAAATTATGATAAGTTCTCTGGAGACAAATGACACCTCTCCCATCTTTCACTTTACAAAGAAATCTGAAAAGCTAGTTACAATTTATGATGTTTTTGATTTAATTATACATTTTGGCTGAACTATTTTGGAGTATATGAAGTGATAAGATTTTGCTGGTTGCCAGTTTCATGCTACTTGCTTGAATCTGTAGGTACAGGATGGGCTGGAGAAGTGAATGAAAAAGTTGGGTTTCTGTCCAAAGATACAGTGTATCTGGAAATAACATTTAAAGCGTGTCACTGAAGTGAAGTTTCCTCAGAAAGAAGATCCCAACTCATTCTGAAACTTTTAAAAAAGAAAAAAACTCTTTCTCCAAAGAAAGAAGGAAGGATGTGTCAGTGCTGTGTGGTATTTGGGGGACAGGTGTAATGGGAACTTAGATGGATTTTATAATGAACTTAGGTCCTGGCCCAAATAATTTGGAGTGTGGTCTACTAGCAGGCAGACTTAGGTGATAAGCAATGCAGGCCAGTTAGAAAGCAGCCAACGACAGATGAAGGAGCCTTATTAAGTTTCTCTTCACTGCAACTCATTTCTGAACAACAAATGCTGCTACAGGTGAAGTAAATCACAGGAAATTCCACAAACATAGCAGTTAAAAGCTCGACAGTAGAACCGAAACTCTCCAGAAGCATGGAAGGCAAGTGAAAAAGATTAAAACACTGCTTCTCTCTTTGACTGAAAACAGTGGGTGAAAACAGAAAAGAAAAGGGAGTGGTGTTATTTCTCACAATAGTTGACTCTGAAGCACTTGATGATTTGAATAGCTTTCAGTTAACTTGGCAGAAGACGCTGTATTGAAACTGTATTACAGAATTTTGAAGAGAACTGCGTTCCATGCAAAAGGAAAGGTGAGACACATGTTTTTAAATGGAAAATAAAAAAAGTACAGAGCCTACCTTGCAATTTTGCAGGTGTTAACTGAGTTCTTTATAAGCAGCTCAGTTGCTGTTGGGATGGATCTGGGATAAAAACCCTCAGAAGTGCTGGAAGACCCAGAATCTTTTGGCACAGCCAACTGAAATTAGTTTTGTAATAGCAGTCATTTAAAGCAAACTGAAGTTTCTGTGTTAGTCTAGTCACATTTGAAACAGTGTTTTGACACTGTCACAGTGAGGGAGAACTCGAAATAGTACAGGAAAACATCCTAAGGAAGAAAGACACGGAGAGCTTTTGCCAAAAAGTCAGCTTTTGCCAATAAAACTCCCTCCCACAACCTAAGAAAGGCGATCAGTGGCAAATAACAGAAGGCAAGGCAAAACTACATATTCAGGGAAAAAAACACCCAAACACATGCAACAACTGCAAAGTAATAAAGCTTTTCAAGTGGTTGAGAAATAGCACAGCATGCAAATGATGGAACAAGTGGACAAGATAACTGGAGACTTAGACAAGAGCTGTTCACAGGACAAGAATATGGTTCGGTAGAAGATGAATAACCAAAAAGGCCTATATTAATTTTAAATCAACAAGAGTTTTCAATGCAATTCATGTGGCAAATGAAAAAGTGTTTATAAAAGCTACAGGTAGGAAGGAATTAGCATGTAGAAGAGGGGGATGATCTTACCTCCATGGATCAGGAGGTGGACAAAGCAGAAGGGCACATAAGGAGCCTCATCCCACACCCCTAGACAAAACCAGAAGTGAATATATCCAGTATTTGGCTAAACAGTATCACGTCTTCAATCTCATCAAGGGAGTTAAGCATTGCTGGGAAGGCTAGCCAAAACCCATGATAATTTTAAGGTCCTATTTCCCATAACTGCAAAGCTCTCTGCAGAACAGAGGACAGAGATGGAAATGCTCAGCTTTCCAGGTCGCTAAGAGAATTCATTTATACTGAAAGTCCCAAATAAGGGGAAAAAAAGTAATTAAAAATTTGATCACACAGTGGCTTGACAGTTTCCCCCTCAGACTTTATCAACAATTTTAGTGCTTTTTACTTACTAGGTTTGATTTTACTGAGAGGCAGTTAACTTTTAATGAAAGTTATACTGAGAAACACATGCTAAGTTTAGAAGGATATGAAATGAATTTGCAAGGATTTTGTGTTAAGCAAAAGATCATTAAGACTGGTAGCACCAGGAAAAAATATAATAAAAAATGTACAAAAGTAGGTGTAGATTTGTTGCTAGTGTTGATTGAGAAATAAAACCCCAACACACACACCCCCCTGTAGCTCCCAACTGCTCCATCCTCAAAGGAAAAAAAAAAAGGCAGCAAAACTAAGCAACAAGTGAAAAGAAAAAAAATGCTCAACCAGCTACCCAAATAAACAACTCAAGAGTTTCCCTGGAGTAATATTGTCCCTCTTTGCAAAAAGTTAGATAAAGAAAGAATTGTGCATCTCAAATCTACTTTCATTGTTATTGTTATAACTTACCTCCACGATCTCTGACCACAGCACACAGTTTAATGGGCAGGAATTTAAGCAGAATGAAGGTATAGACATGTCACCACAGCCATTCACTATTACCCCTCTGAAGTATTGACAGAAAACAGTTTCAAAATGTGTGAGAGTTTTGTAAAAAGGCTGCACAGGCAAACTCTAACTTATATTTAGGTCACACAATTGCAGAGCAATAATAAAGTACGAGTTGGCCTCTGCTGACATTCTCTTCCCCAAAATGGCTTGTGTTAGATGCTCGCATCACAGTCCCTAAAGATATGAAACAGAAAATACCTAGGAAAAAAAAAAACCTCATTTGGATTTTGGGGTCCCAGAAATGGCCACAGCTTTCTCAGCAACACTATAAAGAGTAATAGTCAGAAACACAAGTGGAAGTAAACGAGAAAGCCCATGGGAGCTGTGCAATTTTCATCCTAACCCTACAGTAGCAAAAAGACATTTTTTTCAAAATTCCAATGACACATGAAAATGGGTAAAGAGCTGACTTGTCCTAGGGAAACAGCAACCACAGCAGGCTGGGCCAGCTGAATCCCAGGACACAGCACACCCTAAAAGAATAGTCTTAATGCTTTTTGACAGTACCGTAGGTAGTATTGAGAGACTCACAAGCCTGCAAAAGCACACAGAATCCCAGAAAATAAACAAACTTTCATCATGAGTTTGATGAGCACAGAGGTCAGAAATATTAGAAATTCTGTATCATGTTTTGTTTGGTTGGGAAAGGAAAATTCATATCTTTAGGAATATGCTAGTTAGAAAGGTTGATGTGCAGACCCAGGTGACAGCACAATGTATGGTGAGAAAGCTGATCTGAATTAAGCTGGCTTCTGTGAGAGGCACCAGCAGAGCTCTGAGCTCCATTTCAGAAAATAAAGTGCTTCAATTTACCTCTGGTGAAGAAACCACTTAAAGACAGACTTAATAATAAGTGATTAGTCCTAATGACTTCAAATCAACTTAAAGCAAAATTTAAATAATTTCTGTCTGAAGAATAGAAAAAAAACCCAACACTATCAAAATTTTTATATGTGCACAGTACCACACATTTTCAAGTAGTGGAATAACAGCACCTCAATTTTTTTTCCTCTTGGTGTCTCACTCTCCTTAACAGCTGTAAAGGTGATTACGTTGACTTCTTCCTCTTTTTTTCTGTGGGGTCTTTTTTTTGGTTATTGTTGTTTTGAGTGTCCATATCACTATTGGACATAAAAATTAAGAGTTTTAAGGAAAAAGGAACATGCTCAGAACTGTTTAAGGACATTTAAATTAGTTTTAAGTGTGTAATACTCTAAACCTTACCAAATTAAAACCTTGTTACTTGAAGCTGTTAGCAATAACATGAAATAAATATAGACACATTATGAAATATTCAGCAAATATTTTAAGGAAAAAAAACTAGTATAAAAGGCAAATTAATTAACTTTCCTTGTAAGTAGTAGTGTACATCTTGTATTATTAAGTATGCAATTACTGCGTATTGTGGCACAGCTGTAAAATATTTAAACTGTTTTCCACTAATTTTAGTTTGGCAAAACTGCAAGATTTCTGATAATTCTAGCATTGTTAACATGATGGGGTAATTCTCTGACAGACATTTGGAAAGGACCATCATACAATTATCGCAAAGTTCTCTTCATAAGGAGAAGGGTAAAATTGCCTGTACTAGTCAGCAGTATAAATCCTACTTTGAAAGACATGTTAGCTCCTAATAAACGTAAGGCTATACTGATGCGCAAAAGCTTCTTTCATAACCAATAAATTATTTTCTCTCAATTCCATTGCCATGCTTCAGCAGTCAGCCCCTTCTGTGTGTCTCAAGTTTCTGTGGCATATTCATCAGAGAAGCTCAGGCACACAAGCCTCAGCTGCTCTTGTGAGCTCATCCATTTGAGCATCAGCTCAACTTTCAGTTTTGGTTTAAGTCAAGAAGCCATTGAACAAAGCAGGTCTAACTATATGGGGCATTGACCTTCAGCAGAGGAGTGTCAACAAGTAGCTGGAGGGCAGTAATGACTTAAACAGCCACAGCAAGGTTTACCCTAAGTTTCTGCACTGCTTTCATGATGCCACGATTGCTTTACCAGCAAAAGAACACCAATAGCTATTCTTAGGGTGGATGCCAGTTTAGTGACTGGTCCATATACCACAGTGACATTCCCTCCAGTATAATGAAACAAGTTGCCCCAATTTAGCTAGTGTGCAGTTACTTACATAATTTTATTTTAACTTGACACTTCTGCTATAACCAGTGTGCGGGCAGAGGAGATGCGATTCTCTTCCCTCCTAGTAGCTACAGATATTCCAGAAGAACAGTGCAGTGCAAATATTGCTAAACCAGGATGAAGGGATACAACCGTTTTTCCTCCTGTTTACACGCACAGAACAAGTTCTTGCTGAACACCACACCTTCCTATCAATGCAAGAGCATACACACTGGATACACGAAAGGCTCTTCTTGGGTGATTTTGACTACTGCTCCTCAGTTATTTTGTAGAAAGTTGAAAGAAAGAATCTCTCCACCAGCTGCACTGAATACACTGGACAACTTTTGCTAAACGAGAAATGAGGAAATGTTTTTAACTGAAATTTTTTAAGCAGAGGTGGCTAATAACTGAAGCTCACTAGTGATTTTGTTTGGATCCTAACCATTATCTCAGCATTACAATCTATCTCTTAGTTTGTAATCCAGCTCCTTGTTTGAAAAGGCAAGTAGTGAAACAAAGACAACGCACCGTTATTTTGCTCTGACTGTGCAAGCACAACACCATAAATTTCAGCCAGTACTGATCTTTTCCATGGTTAATGATTTCTTCTACTTCTTCTGATACAATCAAAACACTTACAGTACACGTCTAATTTATGTCTGAAACCTGAAATTTTTTCCCTAAAAAAAAACAGGTGTGGGAGAAGGAAATGGGTCTAATTACTTGAACTCTAGCTGTATCCAGTTCCCAATCAGAATTTAGCTTAAGAATTTAGACAGGAAAGACTATAATAAAGGCAAAAAACATGACTACAAACATCAGAGACACATAGTGGAGCTCAGTCAGAACTAGAAGTCAGACCAAAAGCCAAAGCTCCACAGACAAGCAAACTACTTACATGGGTGTTCCTACATGAGCTGCACAGTATAGAGTTGGCTATGCTTCATATAAGGGCTACAAAATGGAGGCAAGAAGAGAAAAAAATTAGATTGGTCATTAATGGGCCCTCCAGAAGCCTGGGAAACATTCATACTCTTTGAACAATTCCTATTTAGTCATTTAACAAAATACTCAGTAGACACCCTTTAATAACCTGAAGATGCGGGAAGAAGACATTTTATAGGGAGGACAAGAATGTGCCAGGAACATAACAACGGTGATGAGAACTGTGAAAAGGATCTAATAGACAGAAACAAAAATCTCTAAGCAGAATTTGAATCTCTTTTAGTTTCTCTGCTTCTATAAAATATAAAATTCAAAGAGAAACCACTTTTTTCTCACACTCCAGACAGTTCTGTAATTGATAGCTGTTGGTGACATCTAGTCAGGATCAGGGAATTAAGTATCTTCCTACTCACACAGCTTGTCAACAGTTCAGGTCACCCCAGGCTGAAAACCACAAAAAAACTCCAGCCATTTTAAAGATACAAAGAACAATTTATTTTTTTTTTTAAATTCAAAAAGAAAGAGGAGGTTTTAGTCAAATACCCATTCTCTCTCCTACAAACCAAACATATCCTTCATTTGCTACTTACAACACAAACAATACGTGTGTAATGTAAATCCTGGATGACTGAGACACACAACTGGATGCAACATATCATGACATCCTATTGCCAAAATGTGGAAAAGGCCTTTGTACAGAAAATCATGATGAAAGAAAATGAGTCACTTGAGGGAAGCCACCCACAGAACGGTTTAAGACAGGCCTTTGATGACTGCTGAAATCTCTCCACAAATAATTATGAAGGATTAGCTACAGAATCGTCATTCTGCTTGCAGGTAAATGTTTTAGGCTTTGGAGACAGTAGGACTTGCACAATGTATTATTATGCCAGCAATAGAACTATTACATTCAAATGACATATTGCCATTACAGGGAAATATGATTTAGATTCAATATATTTTATAGCTATAGATTCAGTCTGGAAACAAGTAAGCAATTGAGCCTTTGTTAGGAGGTAGGGGCACAAAGACTATGAATAGAACTGTGAGATTTGGGTTGGATGGGTATTTCTCAATGGATATGTGCACAGACTGTTCATAAAATCCTATTTTATTTATATATATGTGTGTGTGTACACACACAGGCACAGGGTAGCATCAAGAGCAACTGAATAATTGAGAAAAAAATATGAAGAACGAGCTCTGAAATCCTTGAAGAAAGCCAGTCTTTACTCAGAGATTCCATTCAGTCTCCATACCTTCACTTTCCATT
The DNA here is from genome assembly GCA_002844005.1 of Limosa lapponica baueri. Classification (NCBI taxonomy): domain Eukaryota; kingdom Metazoa; phylum Chordata; class Aves; order Charadriiformes; family Scolopacidae; genus Limosa; species Limosa lapponica. Next base: position 517,066 of record KZ505821.1, on the reverse strand, counting down.
CTTGATGCATCTATCTGAATTCCAGTTACATTCTTACACACAAAAGTGAGCAGCAGATAGCAACATTTCCGAATCATGATTTATTCATCTATTCCACCCCATTTTTTCCTCTGCAATATCCATCTTGCCCATCCTCCAGGCTCTGTCACGTTGAAGAAAGCTCAAAAACACAAAGCTACAAAGGTTTAAGAACTATCCCTTCACTACTCTACTCACGGAAATATGGTGCTTCAAGCTAACTTACAGCAGCTACTGCAAAACTCTTCTATTTTGCATGAAAAAGGAAGAACATCAACAATGATAGTGTCTGCTTCTTGGACCATGTGCACTACATTCTCAAAATGTCTTTACCTGATTTTTGATGAGGGAAACATTGCTTGGTCAGTTCCCACCATCAACACAAGATGCTGTGACTAGCTACCAAGCAAAAGAGAGATCTGGGTTGGGTATTTCTAGGTCTAAGATTCCCTTGGACTACTATCTTTAAAAAAAGGGGGGAGAAAGGGTGGAGTTGAGGCAGGATTTTGCTGTCCATCTTGTTAATCTTGTTAATAGGACCAATGTTCAAATAACTTGAAAATTGTTGCTGGTAGTTTGCAGCAGGCATTCAAGTATGTCACTGCTTTTTTTCATCAAAAATGTACTTGCAGTAGACAACAACATCAAGACACAGATGCCAGACAGAGTTTACTAGGAAGGTAGTATCTGTCCTACTCACCAGCGGTTGGCAAATGCTGGAGACAGGATCCTGAGGTGGTCAGACTGCTGACTGTATAAAATACAGCCTCTAGCAGCATTACAAGCAAAATGACAGCTGAAAGAACTGTCATAATTTTGTCTTGTTGTTCCTTCTAACTCATACCAGAATATACAGATAGCCAAAGCCAAACAAATGACCAGTGGAAAATTCAGAGAATACATTGCCTCTGAGCAGATGACTGTAGTTTTTATGGTGTGGCAGAGACACTGCCTCGCTCTTAGAGAAGCTGCTAGATGCTCAGAGAAACCCAGTCATAAAAAGAGACCAACCATTGCTAAGAAGAAACGTTTATTAAGCACATCACAGCCCTTGTATAAAAGAGTCAGCAGCAAAACCAACCCTAAGCATTCCAGTATCAGTTCAATAAAGTTCTCTTATAGTTTCCAAACAATTCTTTCCATACCCACATATTGTTTCTGAGCTTGGTCTTATTCAGAATACACCACTCGCTTCTTCATACACGCCTATACCTATAATTGGCATGCTCTCAGTTTCCTAGTCTTTTCTTGGAGCAGAGGTTAACCTTCCTTAGAGGCTTGGCTTTTATTCCTGTTTAATTTTGCTCAGAAAAGTTCTTCTGCATTTCACTAAAGTGTTACATGAAACTGCTTTGGAAATCAAGTGGTGATGCTCAGAGCACATTACATTTGACCTACAGAAAAATCTCCAGGAATATTAAAAAAAAATAATTAAAAAACCCCCAAAGCTCATCTATTTTTGCTTTTTCAGCCAGTAGTTTTCAAAATGTCAAAACTTATTGCTTATTGCTACAGAAGCACAACAGAGAGGATCCATACTGTGTCTAGGTAAAGCCTTATTGATTTTTGCAAACTTAAATAGATGCAGCATTACAAGAAGCTTGCTTCTTTTGGAGCTCATTTCCCTACACATACGCATAGTATTAAAGCCCAGTTTATGAATGTAATGTTCATAAACGTCAGTTGTTCAATTAATGAGCAGGTGGCTGTTGCTCTGGTCTGTGGATCCTGGGGAAATACATGTTAACCTTTCTGAAACTGAATAAAGCAGGACAAGATATTAGTTTAAATACAAATCAGGGCTAAATTCACACAGCTTGTTCTGAAGGAACTGAGTGTTAGCTGGATAAAACAAATTCTCTGATTTTGTTTCATTCCAGAGATTATGGTTGTCAAATTTAGCTGAGTGACTGGCAGCACAGACTATCAAAAGAGCACATGAAAGAAAGCTGGAGAGGGACTTTTTACAAGGCCATGTAGTGATAGGACAAAGGGTAATGGCTTCAAACTGGAAGAGGGTATATTTAGCTTAGATATCAGGAAGAAATTTTTCACTATGAGAGTGGTGAGGCACTGGAACAGGTTGCCCAAAGAAGTTGTGGAAGCCCCATCCCTGGAAGTGTTCAAGCCCAGGCTGGACGGGGCTTTGAGCAACCTGGTCTAGCGGGAGGTGTCCCTGTCCATGGCATGGGGGTTCGAACTAGATGATCTTTAAGGTTCCTCCAACCTAAACCATTCTATGATAATATGATTCTATGAGTTCAAAGCAAGGTGAAGGCATGTTACCTAATTAAGTCCCTGAGCATTGCTTAGCAAGGATGTCAAACAGCCAGACCAGACTGGCCAAGAGGAAAATGCCATGTAGTGTAAAAAAACAAAGTGGCTTTCTCATCTGTTGCAGACAGGGTCTGCTTCTGGAGTGGTATCAACAGAATAGCAGTAGAGCAGACCTGAGAGATTCAGATTCTATTTATGGACCTGAAGAGGAGATATCAAGCCACTATGAATCAGTTTTCTGGGCTGCTTGCAGACTTAGGAGAACTTTCACTTCACCCTCCACTTCCACTAAGGGGGGGGCTGCACCATTCTTTTAGCACGTAATAAAAGTGGAGATACTGACACGCCAAACACGTCCAAAGGCCTTAGCTGAGATGATTACTGGAGCTAGCCTTTCACCTTTGCCGAGGCTTAAAGACTCTCAACGTGTGTAAGTTTAGCTATTAAACTGATAACTTATAAAAGGGTAGCTTATAAAAATTTATAATAGAACATGGAAGACACTTCTATTTATGTTTGCATTCAATAGGATCTACTACAAACATAGCTCTTGGAAATCTTTTAAAGCTATATAAAATCACATCATAACTCTTATCAATCCATCACCTTTACCCCTCTAATGCGTAGATAAGAGTGTAAAGAGCATGACATCCAGATAAACTGATGTAGAAACAGCTGACTGGTAAGTTAACACCTGGTTTCTTGAATTCTTTGTGCTGGGGGAGAAAAATAAAAAGTCCCTGACTATCTGATAGAGGATAGAGAGAAATGAGGTTGGAACTCACAAGGCACAAGTTCACCAGTTTCTATTCCCTTTTATACAGGAAAAACATTAACATCATATTGGGTGTCTAAAAGATTTTCACTAACAGAGTGTTCAGCCTGCAGATACAATCAGTATAAATGTAGGCTCACTACACATTTAAACCTGAGAGGTATTTTGGCACTGGAAGATGGCCAGTTAGTTTTGGAGTGTGTGTTAAGGGAGTTATGCAAAATAATTTCTCATGGGAAACAGTTCATCTGTGGAGCAAATGCAATGTACACAAGCAAAATACAAGCATCTTATTTCCTCTTTCACTTTCTGCGGTGCTATATAGAACAGGGGGAATAAGGGGAGGTAAGAAATAAATACAACCAAAAATCGCTAGTGCTTCTGATGAACAGCCCTCCTCCCACCCCTGGAAAGCAGAAGTGGTCCCAAATTCCATTTGAAGTAAATCACATGAGATTCATTATTCCATCTGAAGCACAAAGCATGTGTTAGCACTAAATCATTTCTATGAATCTGGAATATATAATTCATTTTATATGGCCTCCTCCCCTGGAGATTTTTATTTCATTAATGAAAAACAAAACTCTTGCTAAACAAAAAAAATTACACTGTTCAGCACTTCCACTTAAAAAATGCCTTGATCTTAAAGAAGGCAGCCTCATCAGTTTAATGACGTTTGCTGATTACTTTCCATTAAAACTGACGGAAAAATATGGCTTTGTAAGTGGCAATTTAACCTTGGAATTAAAATACACCTTGCTTTTTTCCCCCATCTCACTCTCTCTATTCCCTCCCATTTTAGATATTTATTATTTGCCTTCTTTCTGCTCTGCTCTGAAAGCTTTTACCAAGGAACAATGTAATAAAAAGCAAAGCCTGGTTTCATCCCAACAGGAAAATGCCCAGGAGTGGCAGGAGACTGCTGACAACCTGTCCCATTGCCTAAGCTCTCCATCTCAGGTACGCACAGTTATCAGAAGGGAAGACCATTACAACAGTTTCTAACCCAAAGGGAGGACTATTAGGATTGCATTTTGGTCCTCGACTTCTGTTGTCCTTATGGCAACCATTTCCATCGGAAACAAACAGCTTGGTACTGCCCTCTGCTTCTTGCTTCAGCTTTTGCAGCAGCAGCTTTAAAACTGTCATTGTGCAGAGAGAAATCCATTAGGTGTGGGGAAAGAAACAGAAGAGGACGATCATTTCAAGTGCTTCATTCTACAGTTAAATTAAATTCCAGTCCACTTTCTGTTCTCTCCTTCTCCCACGCTTATTTGAGACTTGCTTTCTGAACTGTCTCCCCTTTGAATTTTAGAGAAGAAAAAGCCCTCTATTTTTCTGAGTTTGGTGCCTGATCTCATACAATATTCAAACTATCTTGCAGTCACCTTCTCAAAGAATGCACACAGTAAAGAACACATTAGGCATTATTTGTCACTTCCACACATTAGCGCACCGCAGGTGATTGCAAATAAGTCAAGCTGTTGTTTTTAAAGCAAATTAAAATATTAGGGGAATGGGGGGTAGGGGGAAGAAGGGGGAAGGAGGGGTGTGGAGTGGGCAACAGCTTCCTGAAGAGCAGGGAACATTTGTAAACAGAGCTGGAAATCACAGCTGGCTGTTTCCTGCTTCTTAGCATGTTTTAGTTAAATGACCCGGGGCTCTGTCAGCCACTGTGGTCTAAGAAGATAGTAGAGAAGCCTCATTGAGTCTTGCAGTAGGGATGCAAGTGCAACTGGACAACAGCCAGTACACAGCAGGGATACAAGAGGAGATAACAGGACTAGCACAGAGCTCTCCGTTTCATCTTATCTACTACTCGGGAAACTACCCCAGCAGAACCTTGCAAAGTTGCTCAGCTCCACTTCAAAAGTCTCAAAACTGCCTATCATGTCTGGAGCAGTGGTTAAGACAGCACATCATATACAGCCATAAAGAGCAAAAGAATGGAAGCTAGTGCCTTGCCTACTAACAGAGGTCTGTGGCTTCAGCAGGCACCAGTAGAAAACTTTGATCAAATGCCCTGGCTACGACTGAAGCAGACAGTCCTGCTGTTAAAAGATTTACAGCTATTAACAACACACAAGAGTACAATAGGCTGGAAACTGTTATCGAGTGAACACGTGAGAAGGGGTTTTGAAAATGAGGCATATACATATTGAGCCTAATATGCGTTAATAGCATGTGTCAGAAAATGTCAAGAAGTTTGCCAAATATTGCAGATCATCCTCTTCCTCTAGACATATCCAGTCTGAAATATTTGTATCAACAGCTTCAGAATTGCCTCAGCTGGAACAGGAAGGCAGACCCACACACGCAGTGGTTTGAACACCCCCTCCCCCTGTATGCTTCCAAAGGAACCTAACCTTGTTAGTCAGGGAGCTGCAGGCAACTAAGACATCAGAGAAATTGCTGGCTGTAACAGGAGGCTAAACACTTGGGTAGGGAGGATCATCATGAAGCAACCAGACTCAAAATCTCTAGTTTCAGATGCAGCCCTTTGACCTGTGCAAACTCCCTGCCTGTGAAATGGGGATATCATCTTCTTCTCTTTCTTCTACTCAGAACATGGAATCTCATTAAAGCGGGAATCGCACAAGAACACACAAGTTAATTAGAACAGGAATCACACAACTGTGCAACACTTGCCACCACATATGGTTTGCTGGCTGCAGTTAGTCTTTGCTGAGACTCCCAGATCCCCATAAAATGCAAACAGCAAGTAACAGTAAACTGAGAAATGCTGAACTGACTGAATTCTGTTAAGGAAGGGGAAAAAACAAAAACAAAAACAAAAACTGGATTTTAGGCTGCCTGCCTGTGATGTCAAGGATTTAGGACTCAATAAATACATCATAAGAAGTGCTGGATTTATACTGTTATCATGCAAGGGTGATACAACAATGATGGACTAGGACAGAATGGATTTTTCAGGTAGTTTTGTATTTTGCTCTGATGCAGGTTTCAACTCAAGTACCTGAGACACTTCCACTTTGTTCTGGGGTAGCAGGATTAGTCTCACATACTGATTTTGAATTCTACTTCCAGTTCTCCAGTTGTTATTAAAACTGGCTGTGAGATGTGCTTTCTGGAGGTTAATGTATACAGCCTAGTCCATTCAGTTCCTCTTGATATGCGACTTTTATTGCTTCAGTGCTTAGGGAATGAAGAGGATCTTGTTATTGTTTTAATTTTGCACCTAGTATCAACATTGGTATTTCCACGCTTATAACAAGAACAAAATAACATTACGAAAATTAAGACATGCTGCAAAGGGACAGCTGTTTGCCTTTAACTTATACATGCAAGTTTTATCATCACTGTAATTGGAAACCTAAATAAAATAAGAAAGCCATCAAACACAGTTCCTATTACGCAGCAATAGCCAACTTTTCTAACATCAGTATCTCAGTGCTAGCGTTCACATGCTGGTGTCCTGCCATCCCCGCCTGAGTATGAAAAAAGCCTTCTCACCTTAGAATTCACAGCACTTAAAGCCAGAGGAAGTTTAGTTTGACTCTACCAGGGGCAGGTGCTTAAATAGGTCAAATGTCTCATCACGGCTTGCATGGGAGTAAAATGCAGGAGAAAATTTTAAGCCATTGATTTTGTTTGCAGTATAACTATGTGCACCTTCAGATAAAGTAATTTTCTGGAATCTAGGACTGGTAAAGTTGGGCTGAACCGGAGATCAGTCTGAAATAGTTTGGAGATCACCAGCTCCCCCATGGGAATGTTTGTCCAAATGAAGCAGACGTGCAGTGGCAGGGCCAACAATGAAATTATTAGAGTGATTCATTTCCTCTCTTTCCTTTTTAGTACCATCTGGCAGCGTGAATACAAGACTAGAAGCAAAAAATGCAGTTGTGTTCAGCCTGACAAAAGCTGGCTAACAAGGACTGTTTTCAGTGAGACAGAGAGCTGTAAGCATGTAGCTTACACTGACTTTGTAACTGCAAGGAACCCCAGATTTCTTCCTGTCAAGCAGTCCATATGGCACCCTGGTGAGTGACTTTAAACAGTAACCCTCTCAATGATTAAGGACTTGTAAAACAGTCCACTGTTCTCTGGGGTTTCTATAAACTGCATCCATTTATTTCTAACACATTACTAATAGCCCAGTTGTTCAGCATCCAACACTCTGTTTACAGGAGAACCAAAATTCAAAAAGGAAACAAGGTGTCCCACAGGCAACTTTTAGAACTACATCCAAATGTTTGCAGAGACTAGTCTTTATTCATGTCTGTAATGCTGGCCCCACACAAGCCATCTCACTCTCCCAAAGCTGCATGTGCATCCATACATGGGATTGTGATGCCTCCTTCTTTTGTAAAGCACTTCAGGATCTGCAGGGGAAAGCTGGATCTGCCAGGCAACAGGTATTAAGACCTCTCCTCGTGGAAAAGTCCATATTGGACTAAATTTCCCATGTAAGGTGAACCGGGCTCTGTGCATTCACCTGTTGGTCTGACAGAAACCAGATTTAAAGCACTGTAAAGGTGCTTCCTTGCTTCACAACCGTTACTCACCTAGGCTGTTTCCCAAAGGCATATGTGTAGAAGGATATGTTCACTTTCAAGGAAGTGATCCCTTTCTCATTCCAAAAAAGGAAGGGAAAAGGGGTTGTTGCAGGCGCTGAGCCACTCCACACCCTGCTGGTAGGGCTTGCAGTACCAGGTCTCTAGGAGTTCAAAGGGAGCCAAGTGACTTTCCCGTTTAAGCAGCTACAAGCTTTCATTCATTCATTCATTCATTCCTGTTTGAAGGTTTTTACAAAGAAAGGACTAGCCCTAGAGCCCTTCGTTACTAGAAAGAAAGCATTGACAGAGAATATGCTTTTCACATCGTTCAATTTTCACATTAGACTCTGATTTGCTCTGCTCTCCACCACTAACCTGTTACATCGTAAGGCAGCAAACCTTTAAGCTTCAGAATGTCTCAATTTCCTATGGTACACCTCTTAAAATAATACCCAAGATGACACACACTATCAGCTCAGGGAGGAAGAACTCGCCTTGCCCTTGACTAGCTGCCAGAACAGAGGAAGCTGCTTGCAGCAGCCCTAAAGCACTAATCCAGTAGAAGGAACCTCAGAAAACACACAAACGGATTTTCACAGCTCCGTGTAGGTGTTTGATACACAAAGGAATTCACTAAAACTAGTGGAATACAGGTTATTTTTCAATTATTTCAAGTGTCAGGCTCTTTAGGGAGGTTTTCATAGAAGTTTCAAAGCATCCCAAACAAATCACCAGACTTAAATTTCCAACACACCGAAACTTTGAGGGTCTTTTAAAGAGTTCTAAACTTTACAGACGACTACAGCTCTGTTCTAACACAAAATGCTTAGGCTGTTAAATCACACAGATGTACTTACCTATTGCATCATTTACAAAGCAAAGCACTTAAAACCCAAGCAGTGAATATTAAAGGACATAATAAATTTTACATTGCCTACATAACAAACATACATTATTCATATATTATTCACATTTACATAAAAGGAATGCATTTTTCATCATTACAGAATAACCTTAACTCTGACCTGTGGATTTTCTCAATATATTTGCTGTACTAATTTTAAGTTTCTAAATATTTTATATTAAGTGTTACATGGGAAATACTATCATTCGTTAACTTTATCAACTGACAATTTTAATTAGTTTTTCCAGAGAATAGCGTTGAACATATAGTTTCATAAAGTGTATAACAGTGTTGATTTATGGAAAAATTATGCATCTTGATTTGCATTTGGGAATGATTAAAGCATTATTAATGTGTACATACATCTTTTAAGTTTGCATTGGGATTATAGTCGAAGGTTAGCTATGAAAATAAGCTTTGCATCCTTCAAACCCCCTGACTCTGCATTTCAGCTATCAGTCAGATGTAAAGGGATCCTTACTATTCCTTCCAATGGGCAACCGGATCAGAGAACTGTATGGTCAAACACAAAGGCTCCTTTCTGCCAGGCTGTCACACATATGCTTACAGTTGCTACTTAAAGCAGACCCACTGGACTCAGTATGTGGATCAGGATTAAGATTGATGTGGACAGATAAAATTTGTTTCTTAGTAAGCATAGGAAAGTAGGATCGAAAGGGATCTCCTTGGTCGTCTTTCTTCACGCTTACAGGAGTACCAAATATTTGCATATTGACTACATCATGCAGATGCTATAAAGTTGATTATGTTGTTAATTATTCATCTGTTTAATTCTCTTTGCTTCTGTTGCCTAGGTACTTCAACACACTAATATAATTTGGCTGTTTCACTGCTTCTAATACAGATTGGATGACGTGCAAAATTTGCACACAAATCAATGTCCATCTTTTAATCATTTGAAATGCTTTATTGTGCTAATGAGATAAGAAGAACCTACTAAGATAAATATGCATTAAAATGCTTAGAGGATTACGGTCACACTTCCCATCCTACTTCTCAGAAACAAATCCAGAACCATACAAACTGACTATCAATGCTTGAAGCCATAATCCAAGATTTAAATTCATCTGTACTTTTGGTTAATCAAGCTCTAGATCCAGACTCTTTTGAGATAGCATATCATCCCCTAATGTTTACCAGACTTATTTCAACACAGCACCTACAGCAGCAGCTCTTCTTAGTGCAATACTTGTAATAATGTGGTTTCTGGCAGTAGATTTTTTTCTTGCATTCTGTCATGATAAGTCTTTAAAAAAAGTCTTTCTGTACTGAAGCCATAGCTCCCTTTTTGAGTCTCAGTTTCTTTGCTAGTGGGAAATGTGATTGTAAGACAGAAAGCTGAAGGGGAAATTAGGAAAAAAAAAAATCAATTAAAGGACAGCAAGAATTCTTTGAATGAAAGGTGTAAAAAGATGCAAGTCAATACAAAAGAAACCTATCAATTTCCTTATTGAGACAATATTAGAAAACTCTAGCTTCTACTTGCCAAAAGCATGAAATCAGTTATTCTTTCCTTTATCAGTACAGATTATTGTGACACAGCTTAGGTATGATATAAGGGGAGACCTAATTATCAACTGATGAGTCATGCTATACAATTTTAGTTGTATAATCAGTCATGTTCTAAATGGAATCCAAGTTACATGCTGATAATTACCCACTATGGACAGGAAGATGTGATGATTTATTTTTCAAACTGGCAGTGCCATCTGATACATCAACGAAAAGGCTACAAAAAGAATTAACTGTTAAATATTTACACAGCATGAAAAATACCTACATTTCTATAGGTATCACAACCCCAGATCTCACTTCTGAATAGTGATGGTCAGTTCAGAGCCCACATGAATCTAGATTGTCTTTCTGTAGTAAATCTCTTCACATTGTACATTGAATATAATACGCAATTTTATTCTCCAGTCTTTTAGTCTTGCAAAATCCTTCAGTAGTTCTTCAGTTTACCCTTGTCCTGACAAACATTTGTATCATCACCACTGCTCATCCCCTTTTCTATGAATATGTTGACTACCACAGGTCTCAGCAGGTAGCTATGCAGAACTCCGCTAACTATTTTTCCCTTAAGCTTTCCTACAGTTGCTTCAAACTTAGTACAATGCTCCGATGACTCTCCCAACCTGAGCCTCCATACAGGTTTCTGATATCTGAATCAAACTTGGGCTCTATAAAGCCGTCAAAGGAAAAATGTTCCAAAGAAAATTGACCACTCTTAAAAATACTGAGTTTAAATACTGTAGTTAGATCATGCATTCCAGTATACCCAACTCATTTGCTTGCCAAACGCAAGACTTCTTGGGCTACCTCAGATAAATACTGGGTGGCACTCATCACAATAACCTCTAGCAGCAGATAGTGGCACAATGACCCCAGACACCTTTGGTCTTCCGTACACTGTAACATTTGTTTAAAGACTTTCCTTGTGAGCTTAGGGTTTCTGGATTTTGACCTTAGTAATGTGTGTTGTGTTGTACCCTGGAGCCCTTCCGAAGCAAAGCAACTGGATTTGCCAAGGAAACTTAGCCACAAGTTTCCAGCAAGGCAGCCTGGAGGAACAGATTGGAGACAAGAGGCTTTGTCAACTCAAGCACAGCTCTCAACAGAAGTGTAAACGTATGCTTCGGACACCTCTGTTAGACTGAATCCTGCCCATGGGGATGTTTCTCTCCTTCTGAGAGAAACTACTTCTCCTACTATTTGGCTCAGTGCCTAACTTCTAGATGATTATTATTAGGGAAGATGAATTCTAACTTCTGTGATTCAGATTCTCCTGTATAAAACACAGGGATCAGATTCCTGCCTTGTACCTCAGGGAGAAAACCACATTAAATATTTCAAAACACTCTGATACCGCACTTGGAATGAAACTCTCAAAATTAATGCCTTCCAGGGAACTCAGAGAGAATTCAGAGCAATTAGTTTCGTTAATTGCAGTACTTTGGAATTTTGTGCACATTTCAGTAAGTTTCTCAATCAGCCCATCTGAAGACTATTTTAACTTATCTAAGCCAGCTTAGACAAGGACTTTGCTCTCAAAACTAGCCTGAAAACGCTATGAAAATAGACCGTTTGGGTACTCTGGCATTTTATACCAATTGTACACCATTTTACACTAGACTTCCATAAAATGACTGTGTGTGGCAAAATTTAACGTTTTTTCCACTATTGGAGAAGTTTAAGTTTTAGTTGGAGGCTCAGGCTAGTTTTTATTTTATCATATCAATTTGATCTTCTGTAATAAATATAAAGTTAATATAGAGATTATAAAATAGGTATTATTATTTACTTAATGGCCCATAACAACATCCATAGAGAATTTATATTTCACAGATCATTGACTTGATAGACTGTGACAGCTCTTCTGAAGATGTTCTGGTCTACTGGGTCATTACAGACAGCACGCACAGACAGTAAATCCGTGTCCTAAATATCCTAGTAACATTTTGCTCAAAACAGTTAAGTGAATGGGATCAAAGTCAGTTCAAAATATTTATTTTATTTTTAAAAGGCAAACCAGAATGAGGCACATTACAGACCATTTGCTAGCAAAAGCCTGAAAAAGTCATGTGAATTATACGAAAGTTTTCATGTATGCACTGCTGAAACAAGTGGACACATCACAGAAGGTATAGGAAGAAACAGGCCCTGCCTCAAAGAGCTTATCTTTTAAACCCTTATTCCACAAAGATTTCCCTTTGTGGTTTACAATACAGTAATGAATAGTCTGGCTGGATTTGGATTACTACAAGATACCTAGTCCCAGCCCTGAAGGCCACATAAAAAACTTTCTTCTTTGAATTTTCCATTGTTTTCACAGGAATTGTTTGCATGGGCACCTATTTCTTCTTCGATGATTTCAGACTAGTTTTAGGAAGCAGAGGAATCCTTCAACAAATGAGAAGGTAAACACTGAGAAGAAAGGTTGTACTATTTTATAATCATGAAAGATCGCTCTGGACAATGTCCATCGCAATGTCCAGATCGCATCTGGACATTTTGATGATTCTATTAGCCACCTGTTAAAATAAGATGAATATTATCGATGCCTTCTTAGGATTCAAAAATTGGCTGAAACAAGGTTATTTTTTTCCTTTTCCAACTTCATGTTAACATAAATTAAATAATTCTTCCAGCTGCTATCCTATTTTGTCAAAAGTGAATGACCTAAACTAGAAGCTGTTTACTAAAATAAGACATAATGAAAACACTGTGATCTTGAATTATAGTGCCAAGAATGGCAGCACTCAGCCAGTGCCTTAAATACCACAAGCTCAGTTGATATACACAGATCAGATATACAGTGACAACCCAAAACAAAAGCATGGAAACCAAGCGCGAGACAGAAAGACGTGGCAGGAGGGAACATATTACTAAAATGGTCAATAAGGAGTAGCAGGTGAAAAAGAGAGTAACATTTTGACTTAAGTAGGCTTAAGATTCAGAAGAGCTGAGATTTCACACTTGGCGTAGTACTGCTACTAATTTCTTCAGAATAGCCCTCCAGCAGCCACCCCCGAAGAGCAAATCACTCTAGAGGCAGCTTACCAACCTCTTCTCACCAAAGTTTAAAAAGAGAGTGATTCTGAACCAGCTGCTGCTTGGGATTGAGGAAAGCTGGAGCAACAGAAACCCCAGTAATAACAAAAATGGCAACAGAGAGGAGTGAAGATCATAGACTGATATACATATAATGAACAGCACAGAAATGTGAAAGTCAGTTCTTCAGCAGCAGAGAAGAGTGTCTCTTCTGTTTCAGGACAGATGCTATCTCTTCTAATGAAGCCCTACCATGGCACAAAAAAGAATAGAAGGTTCAGTATTTTTAAGTTTATGTTGGCAAGTTGCCAGCTATCTTAAACTTAGTTCAAACTAAAGTCAGCAGCAAATATCTGATGAAAAATGCTGATGTACCCATGATTTGCATCTGGACCTTTGGTAGCAATATCCATCCGACAAGCATCGTACTTTTACATTAAATTTGGTGCTATGACCAGCACCCTTCTTCCCCGGCCTGCATTTTACAAGGCAGAGCTGATCATCAGTCATCTCCGTGCAGAAAAGGGTCTAGATTCTGGCAATACAGTAGCTCACATGTAGACCTGAGGAGGCAGAGGTGCTTCATAGAGCCCTAAGTGAGGCAGTGAGATCTTGAGAAATGTAAGACTTCCTCCTTGCCTTTTTTCCACACATTTTCTCATGGTTTAGCCCTCAGAGGGCTGCACGCTGTGTGGGCTAATCTTAACTACATCTCCTCTTGGCCTTCTGGCCTGCACAGGGTCCATCTTCAACTGCTGGCTTTCTTCAGAGTTTGCACTCTGCTGTAAGACATTTCACACTGAGACACCGCAGTGCTTAGTTTTTGGAAGAGGAAACTGGTACACAAAATTCAAACTGTCCATTTGAATTTACTGCTGAAAAGTTGGCTAAGTTCCTCTTCTAGTGTAGGATACTACTATTTTGTACAACAGAATTCCAGACTTGTTATCAATACGTATCCCACATACATCAGTCCTTCCCTCGCCTGCCAGTGCCATCAGTGACTGCATCGCTTCCCCTCCCTGCTGCCATCTATATTTCCATGAATGGCCTCGTCCCTGGTGTAACAGTGTCACTAACAGGCCAGAGCTGAGGAGGACAACGGGATGACCAACATTTCCTGTTTTCTGTAGCTCTTTCTGCTCATATTAATGGATTAACACCTTTTCCCCAGCACCACATATAGCTGCTGGATTGGTTATTTCTAAGTACCTCTGAAAAACTCTCCCTTTTCTTCCTAAATCAACTATGGGACACACAAAAGAATCACTTTGCCTACAAATACATTTTGAACATAAAAAGATAATGTTATTTTTCAAGACGACTCTGATTCACAGAATGCTGCTTTTAGACATGTCTCCCCACAGCAAATAAGAAGCCTAGAAACTACTGAAGTACATTCTTTTTTATTCTTATTTTATTTAATAAAACCTGTCCCTGTCAAGATTTCCTATATCCACTTTTGAGGCTTTCCTTCCTAGGCAGAAAACCTGTTACAGCATTTATAAGACAGGAAGATAAATATTTGTTAGGCATGCAGACAAGTCAATTAATTTCGTTACTTCAGCCTCCCAAAAAATTCTTTAAGCAATGGTCCTCTTATCTCTGCAAGTTGCCACTAGACTTATTTTGAACAAACATCTGTCCTTGCCTTATGAGAAAAATGGGTGATTTAATATTTGATTAGCAAATACTATTTCACAGTTGTCCATGTTTTTAAATGGAAATAATACTGCAAATTTCAGTATTGATTTCAAGAAGCTTTGTGCTGTATTATTTTTGAATTCATACTGTATATCACACTTGCAAGAATTCATTAATATTTCTAGGGAAAGGGCAATAAAGCCTTTATTTGGGAGAATGGAATACAGAAGACAGGATTAAATGGCCCTCATTATTTTCTCTGATAACATCAGCTTTATTTGGAAACAGATTCTGGCACCAATTATGCTTTTTTAGCATCTTAATAATAAAAGTAAACTCTGTGCTCGCTGTCTGAAAATAAGCAAGACCTAAAAGCTTGTCACAATGAGAAGGAAATATATTTGATTGCTAAACTATGCCATTACTTTATCTTGCTCTGGTTTAATGTTTTGGAGAAGGAAGATTTCAGAAGAGCATTACATAGTAAAACCTACTTACAACAATTACATATTATTTTTGTGTATTTCTGACTTTTTAATTTGTTTTAAATTAGCCCAAAACATTTTGTCTTTGCACAGACTTTGACCTTGTAAGATTGTAGAAAGCAAAGAAAATGGACAGAATAGGGAACAACAAGACTTAAAAAAAAAATTAAGAAAAAGAGAGAGATTAAAAAATGTGCAGGACTGGTCAGCGCACATTATTATTATCAAATGCTTTCCCTTTTGAAAACTGCTTACAGAGAATCTAGATGCACACAGCTTTCTTTAATAGCTGTTATGTTGC
Organism: Limosa lapponica baueri; assembly: GCA_002844005.1. Taxonomy (NCBI): domain Eukaryota; kingdom Metazoa; phylum Chordata; class Aves; order Charadriiformes; family Scolopacidae; genus Limosa; species Limosa lapponica. Next base: position 501,570 of record KZ505821.1, on the reverse strand, counting down.
CAGAATAGCACCTAGAGGAGGAAAGCTCTGTGGCAGAGACAGAAAGCCAGGCGAAAAGGTGCTGGAGAACCACCAGCATGAAAGAGAGCACTTCATGTGAAAACAAATGGTGATGTTCTGCATGGTTTGAAGGATCGTCCTCTGGCTCAGGCACTAGGCTGGGACTCGGAAAATCTTGCTTTGGTTTCCAGTTTTGTCACAGTCCTTGTCTGACCTTGAGCTAGGGACTGTGTCAGTTAAATTCAGCCTTTCTATCACAGAGTAATAGTGCTGTGCTCAATAGTATTTCATCCGTTTCGACTGCAAGCTTTCTGAGGCAGGAACTGTCTCATACCGTGTGGTTGTACAATGGCTTTAGTGCACTTGGGCTTCTCAGCTGGGGCCTTTAAGCTCTAGCAAGAAGGATAAAGCTGATTTAGGAGATGGGGTTTTTATTCCAGTTTTCAGCTGTGCTTGATTAGTTCAGATCGGACTTTGGGCTTCTGCTAATCTTCAAATGTAATGCCAAATGTAGAATACTGCAGTACGCTCAGGAATTTGGGAAATATATTTACTTTTTTTCTTTGTCTAATTTGAAATCTGGTTTACCTTTGCGTCAACTCAGTGAACCTCCAGAGTATCTGAAGCCCCTCCTGAGAAAGGAGCAGCTCAGAAAAACAGTGAGTTTAACACAACACTGTAGATGCTAAAAAGAGCAAAATGAACAGTGTTCTGCTTGTTGGACTTAAAACTCTGAGATGGGTAGCATCAATTTCAGCTGATTACAGCTCACTTTCACCTCTTGTCAGCTCTTGGGAAGAGGTTGTCTTCCCTCACAGGGGAGGTTGTAGGACTGGGAGGAAGACCGGGGCTAAGAGGAAGGCTCCCTGCCTGCACAGTCAGGTGCAGCCTTCTGCAGCAAAGGGAGAAGGTTTCTGCCACAGAGAGATGTTGTGGGGATCCTTTTGCAGTGGGTTAGGTGAGAGCAAGCCAAGAATGAGAAAAGAAAGCCTGAAGGGAATTAGGCAGATGTGGAGAATAGGAGACTGCTGAAACAACCTGAGAGCAGACAGCCAGATGGCTGGGGTGTCAGAAAAAACTTGCCCTTGGGGATCCAGGGGGCGTTGTGCACAGTTTTTGCAATCTGAAAGCTATTGATCATTGCTATATTAAGAATCAGCCTGAAAGAAAGACTCACTTGACCAGGACAATAAAAAAATATGGGACAGTTTTGCTTACAAACCTCTTATTTAAATTTGGTTTTACTCTGAGCTTTTCCTGTGCTGAAAGGAGTTCAGAGTTATGATGCTGGATGTCTACAACATACAATCCTGCTAAACCCTGCCGTATTTTAAGAGTCAAATCCCTTTCCACTGTTTATGGTGCTCACTTTAAAGAAATGATCCAAAGCAGCACACCAAACCACCATAAAGGTCCCCACAAACTCAGGGACCCATGAAGAGCTGTTGTGTCAAGACTGTGAAATGGACCTCAACTACTAACTCTTGAGTGCCCACAAACTCCACAGTGTACACGACCTACCTTCAGGGAGTGTAGCTAAGGACACATTCAGTCTAACCTCATGATAAAGGTTATTCAAGACAATTCCATAGGTTGGTTTTTTTAAAAATAAAAAGTTTTTAGAGTTAGATGACCATTTGGAAAAACAGTAAAATCACTGAAGGAGCCAACTGTATCAGACACAGAGAGCTAAATCATGTGTTCACTAATTCAGGTAAAATTAACACCTCTGAAACCACAAATGGCATTCACTTTCTTATGTTATTGGAAACATTTTAAAGCTTTATTTTTAAGACTTTTAGTCAGTTACTTATCTGGGGTTTGAGAGCCACATAATTTATTGAGAGGATTTGAACCTTTATCTTGCATCTCCCAGGAGTGTGCCCACAACCATTATTCTGAGGTGGTTTTCTCTTTTTTCCTGCTGTTACTTTTCCAGTATGTGTAAAATACTTAAAAAGTCATTGAAAGGGAAAGAAATAACCAGGTGGTAAGAACAACAGCTTTCACAAGTCTAAAGGATGGGTCATGTGTATGTAAGGATACTCAACTCTAGGAGTCTGTGGAAAGGTAAGGCAATCACCTTCACAGCGAGCACTTTGGATTCTGATTCCTCGTGGACTGAAGTCAGTGCAGTGATTAAACCACAAAAAACTTCATTGAAAGGAGAATATCAACACTGCCTTTTTCAAAAGGCTCCAAATTTTGCATTTCTCACATTAAAAAAAAGAAGAAAAAAAAGAGGAAAAGCTACATATTGCTGCTGGAAACAATAGCATCGTGAACAGTTAAACCTAGGCATGAATTACCTAGGGCAAGACTTACGAGGTGCAGCTGAGGTTATTTGGCTTGTTCAGCTTGGAGAAGAGAAGACTGAGAGGTGACCTCACCACAGTCTACAATTTCCTCAAGGGGAGGAACAGAGGAGAAGCTGCTGATCTCCTCTCTCTGGTGACCAGCGATAGGACACGAGGAAATGGAATGAAGCTGCATCAGGGGAAGTTCAGACTGGACATTAGGAAAAGGTTCCTCACTGAGAGGGTCACTGGAACAGGCTCCCAAGGAAAGTGGTCACGGCACAAAGCTTGTAAGAGTTCAAGGAGCATCTGGACAACGCTCTTAGTCATATGATTTAGTGTTAGGTAGTGCTGCAAGAAGCAGGGAGTTGGACTCGATGCTCCTTGTGGGTCCCTTCCAACTTGAGATATTCTATGATTCTGTGATCTATAGTTTCTTTAAAATTTTATGTTCAATAGTTCACTACTTCATGCTACACAGTTACTTCTATTAATTACATTCAGCTTATTAGTAAGAAGTTTTAAATTTTTTCCAGATCCATGCAATAAGTGGGTCATTTGTCTTAGTAGATCAACTACTGGATAAGATGGAAGGATCAATATTTCGATTCTCCATGATATCAATATCAAAACAAGATTAAACCTTTTGGACACAATTATTCTGGTTTTAGAAGAAGTTTCTGTAGAGCGGAAAGATTCTATAGAGATAGGAGGACGCAGACACATCACAATGACAGTGTGTAATCTGGAATTCAAGAACCATAGGGTATTACAGACAACTCATATCAGAAAAACTTTTTACATGAAGAATTCCATGGAACAGAATGTAAAAACATAAAAAATAAATTTAAATGTCCCCAAAATACATCACGAATTGTGATATAATTCAGTTGAAAATGTTATTTAAGTTTTTTTTAGAAATTCTGTGACTATTATGAGAGATGGGGAAGGGAAAGGGAAATCAAAGAAATGAGGAAGGCCAAATGATGATTGCAATGTTAATATGGCTAAAACACTGCTTTATGTAACAGTCTCAGAAGAAAACGGGACAATGTTTTTCAGAGATCCTGTGGAGCATCTAATTGAGCTACTTTCATTCAATTTCTTTAAAAAAAAAAGTCTGTCAGAATGCTAGAAATAAATTTTACAGAAACTCTAAATTGAAAACTTTATCATAGATTGCCCTTTGTAGTTCAATTCTCAGGACACAATAATCCTCTCTTTCCATGAACAAGATGCTAGGCAGAAATGATTACATAAAATATCTAGTTTTCAGCCAAAGTCCTAAAAGGACAATGAAGAAAGACATGAACAGCAGTTTCTGCTTCAATCAAAATTATTGATAAAAGAACTGGCTTGAGGCTATCAGACCATGAAAAGGGTAGAAAAAGTGTTCCCTTTCTGGTCGACTCTGATGAGCACAATATCTTCTGGAGAGATTAGGAATAAGCAGTCAGTTGCCAACATAGAAACACCACTCTGACGAATGAATTTGGAGGCATTACAGTGTGACATCAGCACCCATGAAGTAAATTATGCTTCATCCTTTAAGTTACTTTCCTGTTGACCGAAGAGTCTATATCATGTAGACTACCAGGAGGACCAGATGCTTCCTTATGCTAGTCCACACAAGAAAATTAACTGAATCTATTTGAACTGTATGCAGATTCTTTCTGTTTTAAGACAACTTTCTTCAATAATCCAGAAGGATAAAAGAAGTTTTATAAATATAAAAACATGTCAGCTGGATGCAACTTAGAAGTAACTGCTTTATCAAAAACAGACTTTTAAAGACAATTTCAAATTCGGTTACCAAACTTAAGAGAGTTTCAGAAAAGAACCATCTTATCCCAAAATACTTTGACTACAACTGTCTGCTGTTCTGAAATACAATCTAGAAGAACTTGAATCGCTCCGCTAAAAGCATAAAAGCATAGCATAGCTCACACTTATTTCTTGAGGAATTACACTATTTTCCCAATGACTGGATGTGCTCTGGATAAGAACTAGTGATATTCCAACTGATCATAATACTCATGCTTTTACTTTTACAGAAAGATGCAAGGAACACGTACTAGTGCTTAGAAGAACCTCTGCCCAGATCTGTAGAAAAGATACCTGAATTTTTTAACTTGGCCTTTTTTTTTTTCAAACTAAAAAAATAAATAAATATTGTAATGTGTAAAAATTCAATACTCACATAATAAAATTTACTTTAAAATATTTCTATTGCCTTCAGGAAGACTGAAAACAATTTGTTTTTCCAATACCAGATATCCAGCATGTGTTTTGTTTAGATAGATACACATATCAAATAACTGTTTTATTAAAGAAATAAGCCATCTGATAGTGGCTGGCAACATAAAGGAACAATAACTGCATAATAAAAAAATCCTGAAAAAGAATTACAGATCTGAATCAGTAACATCAGCACACAAAACTGCTGCAGAACAAAGTAGAGCAACAAGTTCACTGAAATCACACTCTTTGTTTGAACAGACTAACAGCAAAGCCCTGGTTCAATGTAAGCCCATCCCTCAACATCGGCTGGTGGAGGGCTGGAAATCCCCAGACTGCCTCTGGAAAGGGATGCAAGACAAAGTAGACCACTGGTCTGCCTTACTGAAAAAGGTCCTTTTTTTTTCCAGACTCCTGTACGCATCAGATAACTTTCAGTTTTTGAAAAACATAATTCTGCAATCATTACAACTAGTCAGAAAAATATTTACAACATAATTTTATCAAATTATGCATTTTTGGATGTAAATCATTCTTTTTGCCCAAAATCTCAGCAAATCTCAAAATAATCAGATACATTTTGCAGAAAGCGAGAACAGAACAAACTGACACTCTTAAATACAGTCTTACTAAAAACAGTGATTCAAACACAGCTAAAGGAATATTTCTAAGTAAGCAGGATACCTCCATTCCCTTCAGCAGTAATACTGTGATGGACAATGCTTTTCAGGAAGACAATGACGTGAACCAGCTTTACTTCTCACTAAGGCAATAAAAAAGGGTTCACAGGGATACCCAAGAAAGTCAAGGTGCATTCACTCAAAGGCACAGAATCCCTCACATGTTAAAATGCATGCATTAACATTCATGCAGAGGCTACCATCTGGAGCTCTGAAGAAGGACCTTCCAGGACCTAAAGTGCAGGGCATATATTTTTCACACCTGACTGAACTTATTGGAAATAAACTCCTCAAGATATCTTTATACTAAAAAAATTAAAAACAAAACAAAACAGAACAAAACAACAAAAAAACAAAACCAAAACCAAACCAAAACAAAACCAACCAACAAACAAAAAAACCTTCAAACCAACCAACCAAAAACAGCAAAACCAAAACAAAAAAACAACAACAAAACCAAACCAAAATACCACCAAACAAGTTAACAACTCAACTATAAAGAAAATTCCATGTGTTCTGCAGAAAATGCCACTGAAACAGTGCTCACTCCTGGACATTTCTTCCCAACCATAACAAGGAATATCACTCACAATGTATGCTACCAAAGTCATTTGATTTAGTGGCATTCTGTGGCTGCACAGGTGGGTGCATTTTACTCTCATCTGGCACACAGCTGGTAGGCTTTTTCTTGGCCTGGGCTTCCACTTGTGCCAAGGTGCACTCTAGTCTACAGAGGCAAATTCACAAATATTAAATGTGCAGCCATCACAGCCCTTCTAAAATGCCAACAGCACAGCTCTGAAAGACCTGGCATTACAGGAGATCATCCAAACCCCAACCTACATGCAGCCTGTGCAGCTTGTCCCTCCTGTACGCAGAGTTATTCACAGCAGGTACTGTGTAGTCCCAAAATATCAGGATTCATGGAAAATTCCCATCCGTCTCCATAAGGCAAGGTGTTAGGGATGGACAAGAATGGATTTCTGTAATGCTACTTGACACACGGATAGTAGGTCTGGGTCTCTACTTGTAGAGAAGCCAGTTGGCCACAACTTGAGATCCCAGCACCAGGAATGGCTGTGAAGTTTTACCAGAGTGGCAAGCATCCTGGGGTGCTGCCGGGGAGGATCAGTGCTGTTGAGAAGCCAGAGATCTCCTAGAGGGGAAGCTGCCTGATGCTTAGATAAAACCATCTTCATTCCTGAAATTCAGCCTGCTCCTCACATTGCTATTTTACAAACCCAGACTCTACCGTTTAGCATTTCTGCTCCCATGGTCCAAGAAAAATAATTTGGAATGTAACACATTTTGAGTTAGCATTTGCAGAAAGCAAAAGAGAGAACTTGGCTCCACATTCAACAATAAACCAGAGAAAAATTAATAGAAACTACAAAGCCAAGTTAGGTAATTTAAAGACTCAAAATGTTAAGACATTCTTTGTAACATATCTCTCATATGAGCAAATGATAATGTCAAGCAGCATTCAGCTGCTCAGTGGTGACAGCTTTTGTTGTTTTTATTCACTATCTACAGATTTGAAATGCTTAAAAGGATGTTTAATTACTGACTATTTTCTCCAATTAAATGCAACTGAAAAAAACTGCCAAAATTACTTTTTCTGGTGAAAACCTCTCTATCCGTTTCAACAACACACTCATCAGAAAGGTTCTGCAGGCCAAAAGCAAACTTTGTATTAAAATTAAACGAAACAAAACACAAAGATAACCCCCAAAACCCAACCCCAACTCCAAACAACAAGAGATTGACCTCAGACCATGGACTCAGCTCTAGGTACTGTACCCTGAGCCACTGGGCACTCCTTGGCACTTCGCTCTTCCTCTCCAATCCCAGTTTTGAACAAATGTGGAAGCCTTGTTCTTTTCCCTTAACATAACTGTATTACTCTCCAACCAGCCTCCAACAAACTACAGCAAACTGTAGAGCTCTATTTATTTTTGGAGTGTGCCCATACACAAATCTATTGAAACTGGAAATGTGTTCAAAAGAATCACTAGTCAATCACTAAAAATACAGGGAAAAGAAGTAACCAGTGGTTTCACTATTATTTCACGCCTATATAACTGGTTATAAGTTTCAAACTTATATACATTGACTTCACAATTCTGTCTTTTCTTTTCTGTTAAACTAACAAAACTTACTGTCCATTTCATGTGTGTATGACATGGCTCAAAGCTCTGAATTTTCCTACTGTTTGGGAAGAAGCACAACTTTCAGCATGCAGCAATGTATTTTACTTTGCCTTTTAAAAAGAAAGCAGACACAAAAAGAGATAATTAAACTAACTTTCACAGTCAGAATATTGTTAAAATGTTTGAATAGCATTTGTATTGAACTGCTAGATTTTTAGCAGTGCAAATTTGTATCTAGCATGCCGAGAAAAAAAAAGTAGCATCAGCAATGACAGGAAAATCTTTTGAAATACTGCCTAACTCTTAAGCCTGGAGAAGTATCTTCTGTGGGAAAAGAGAGAAGAAACACTCAAAGACTAGTTCTGGATGCCAAAAAAGTAGCTCACAAACTCTGTAGAGAATGACAGAGAGGTTCAAGTTAGTGTCCATTTAGACCCTTTTTTTGTATGCAGCTTACTCAGGACTGAATGGAGAGCACGTCTCTTTCACATAGGTTACAAACAGCCGTCACTAATGACATTTGATTCCCTCCCACCTGCTCTAGTTTCTAAACATGACCCTCTGATGAAAGGCTGGCCTCCAGCAGCAATTCTCTGAGCCATGTTATTCCTTCACAGCCTTTGATTTATATTCAAGTCATGAACATGACACTTCTTTTGTTAGCTTTTGATTTTCATCTTCTGTTTTGTGTGTTAATCCCCGTAACAAAAATTGTCATTGCAATAGGTACTTTAGAAATCAGTAAAATTAATAAATAGTTGGTATAATATCTAAATAGTCTCTCCTATCAGAATGAGTATGTTCCTGAATTTGTGTTATGTGGAACAGCTGACAGTAGAAATAGTTGTAATAGATCACTTTGACAACTTTAGATTTACATAATGGATTCATCCACTTTGTAGACTGGGTTCCTGTACATCCTCTCTGCATACAAAACATACCTATTACCCATAAAATATTTTCTTTGAATGGTATATGCTTGCTACATAAAGTGTACTTTTTTTGCAGCCTATAGCTTTAAATACATATTTTTAAAAGGCATGTATTAGTATGTTTACATGTTCTGTGCAAAGTAAATTTATGTACCTGCACCAGAGATGCACCTGTTTAGTGATTTTATCATGCTTTCATTTAATTCACACAAACTAAATTTTTCTCCTTTTTTTTTTTTTTTTTAAATTTTTTTGGGGGTACACTCAACCCTTTTTCAGATTTAGGAAACACTATTAGTAGCAAACAAAGACATTGCAGAACTGTGCCTAGAATGCTGATACCTTTTCCAGTCTGCTTACATCAGATCGCAAATGTACTTATTACAAAAAAAAAAACCCATAAAAAATAAAAAAAATCCAGGATTAATTCATTCTAGTTCCAGTCCAATTCCATGGTTACAAAGAGGAAAAGCAACAGAAAAGGCTGAAAAGGGCCATGTATCAAATATGAAATAATCTCCTGCGCAAACACAGACATCATGAAAGAGGCCATGCTGCTGCTTTCTGAGGTCTTCTCATTTGGGAGGATGTGCAGGGCAGGGCTGCAGCAGCCAGGGCTGTGCAGATTCTGCTTAGTGATGAGACCAGCAGGAAAAGTCAATACCGCTAAAATTCTACATATAAGTGGTGTATAACTTTGAAAAGGGGACTGCACACCTTCCCAGCAGGACACACAGCTCTGATGAAGTCCAATTCCAGGAGTATGGGGGTCTTCAGAGAATATTTCTGCTTTGACATCACTCAAACTGAATCCCAGCCCAGGGAGTGGTCATTTGGCAAGCTGTCAAGGTGGGGTACTCACAGTTCCCAGTCAGAGCTCTTCAACCTTGCAGGATGGGCAGCTCTGGAACAAGCCCACCAAGCAGATTCTCCTAGGTCCATGCCATGGAATTTCAGTGTACATATCCAAAACAGTGGAGCCTTTGAACCATCTCCTACAAATGTCTTAGTTGATGGGGTTTTGTCAGATTTGCTGCAGTTACAGGATCTGGAGAAGGTACCTGGCTGTATGCTCTAGAAACACAAGTATCCGTCTCTCTGACAAAATAACCTGAATTTTCAGTCCATGGGAAGTTCTAAAAAGTGAAATTTCCCGTGAACCAGAAATTCTACTTTTTGGGCAGGAATAATATTTGATCATTTACCACACATGAATATCACTGAGGAATTAAAGTAATTTCTCTGTATCTACTACTACCACAGACATCTAATTCTAACAAGACAAATGTGTTTTTCCTCGGGAAACTGAAGGACTTTATAATACTGCTGGGCAATGTAAGCACCTGACTATCTTTCATATGTTTTTCCCATTGGTGCTTCAAATAGTTGGAAAAATGCTACCATTCATATTTCCCACATTAAGAACAAGCTGCTCAAGGCAAAACAGGAAGGCTGTCACAAAGAAATCAACTGAAGATGGACAGTTTTGAAGTCAAATTGTTTAGATCAAGACATTTAAACACTGTCTTGTATAATGTAAACATTATACTGAATTACGAGTATGAGATCATGTATGGGCTGTTGTTGCTTTTTATGGTTTGAGGAATGTGATTAATTTGCAAATTAACAGAGGTACTTTAAGATAATTAGAGCCTCAGATAACCCTTAGTTTGAATATATTAGCACTTTTTTTTTTGCAAGGTGGAATATATTGCCATCATTGAACTAAAACACAAGGAATGTCTGCCAGCAATAACTGTAGTTAGTAGCTCTAAACAGTTGCTGTAATTTATTTGATTTTATAAAGTAAGTTTGAAATAAAATCAAACCTTCAATTAGCCACTTTGTTGCTCACTAATATCTATTTTTTAAAATGGTGTAAAACACAAAGGTTTATACATGTTCCCAGCTGTCAAGGTAAATGTTCCAGCCCCATTAATGCAAGTTGTTTCTCCTTACGACATGGCTAGTTAGATTTCTGCTGCATTCTCACAGAAATACTTACTGACGGAAATATACATACATCATTAGTCAAGGATGAATTCCAATTTCACATTTTTCTTAACCAAATATTGGTTGTTATCATATTTCTCAGTATCCAAGCAGCCCACCATTTAAAGTGATCCCAATTCTGCTTTGGCGGTATTAATGAAATAAACGCTTCAGAATTACCCTTTCAGGGTGATTCTATGCAGTTGCATGGCTATAAATGAGAAACTATCCATGTACAGTTAAAAAAAAATAAATTCAAAAGCATGACAAATTTGGCAGCACATTCCCTGACCTCTCAAAAATCCTAAGGAATGGCTGAGCTTTAACTGCAAACCACCAGCGAGTCCTTTCTTTGTCCCCTTCTACTCTGCACTGGTGAAGCCACAACTGGAATACTGCATCCAGTTCTGGGCTCCCCAGTTCAAGAAAGACAGGGAACTACTGGAGAGAGTCCAGCGTAGGGTAACAAAGATGATTGAGGGATTAGAGCATCTCCCTTATGAGGAAAGGCTGAGAGAGCTGGGAGTCTTTAGCCTGGAGAAGAGAAGGCAGAGGGGAGACCTTACTAATGCTTACAAGTATCTAAAGGGTGAGTAGAAGGAGGATTTAGCTGGACTCCTTTCAGTGGTTGAGGGGCAACAGGCACAAGCTGGAACATAGGAAGTTCCATTCAAATATAAGGAAAAATTTCTTTATGGTGAGGGTGACAGAGCCCTGGAACAGGCTGCCCAGGGAGGTCGTGGAGTCCCCTTCTCTAGAGATCTTCAAGACGCGCCTGGATGCAGTCCTGAGTAATGTGCTCTAGGCAATCCTGCTTTAGCAGGGGATTTGGACTAGATGATCTCTAGAGGTCCCTTCCAACTCTGACAGTTCTATGATTCTGTAATTTATTCTGCCCTTTCTTCTAATTGGGATGTGCATTTTTCATGACTAATGGTCCTAGGTAATAACACACTCTCCAAATCCCTACCTGTTGGCATATTTCCCCAATAGAGTGGAGCTGTTGTATTGAAACAGATCTCAAAGTAGTCAAAACCTGCTGAGACCAACAGGCTATGCCATCTTTTGGCTTCCTTAAGCACATTGCAATTGCTGTATGATGGAGCGTCTTTGAGCAACAGGGAGACCCAACAAATAAGTCGTTTCAAGTTCTTTGTAGAACTTTAAAAAAAAATCCTATAAAAACCTATAAAGCTGATGATTTTTGTTGTCTTTGCTCTGTTACTTACAGTTAATGGTGAGTCCTGAACTGGATATTTGTAACTAAACTCAAAAGTTACACTTCAGGACTGAAAAAGAGCTTATGTTTTCTTGAATGGACTTCCTGTGTAGGAAAGGACTGACTCGCTCTTTTATTTCTTTTTCACCTTACAATACATGATTCTTGGAATTGGTGGGAAGAGTAACTACAGCAACTAACAAGACTTGAGCTTTCAGAAGGTAAAAGAAGGCTGGCTGCTCCTCCACTATGCTAAAATTTCAAATCGCTTTAAAGAGTAAGAACAAAACAGGAAAAGAAAAGATGGTGGAGGGAATCAAGGCAAGAGCTGCAAAGTAACCAAACCACTTAAGTGAGAAAGAAGTGATGAGGATGTTTTAGGAAAGTGATATTGCTGAATCTCATCTTCCATTCTAGACCTTACGCTTTTATATTCAGATTACTGCTCACAGCAAGCTGTCTTGGCTCCTGGGCTTTCCCTTTGTCTCTCCTATGATTATTACGACAGATATTCTTTCCAGCCATTCCTACTCTCTGCTGTGCTGTCTCCCTCATGCACTTGCTGTTTCTCTTTCTGCCTCTCATTATTTTCTCAGGCTTTCAACCTCTCTGACAGCATTCACAGAACAAAAGTTTGCCATTACATTTATCCCTATTTATCCTCCTTTGATGCTGAATTGAATTTTGTTCTGCTAGCGTGAAGAAAGCTAGATTTGTCATCATCTTCATCGTCTCTATTTTACTTAAATCACCCTGAACACAACTGTAATTTATTTCCTAAATTTATCAAAATCCTTTATGACCAAAAACTTTTCACCAAACCTTTCTTCTATTATTTTTCTAGTGAAGAAAATGAGGTAAATGCAGATACATTTGTATCCAAAAAGCCTATAGGCATTTTTCTCTTGTACCTTGAGAGCCCCCTAGGAGGTACAGAGTGGCCAATTAGCCAGCTGTGTATACAGGTAAGGAAGAAAAGAAGTTCACATAATAAAACTAAATTATCATGTTTTGTTTTTTTCCTTACTTTTCACAGAAATTCTAAACCAATTCATAGGTAGGAATCAGTCTCACTTTAAGTCAAATGACTCAGAAAAAGCAAAAAAAGGCTGAAAATGGATCAGGTTATATGACATTTTTGCCAGTCCATTGCCATATCAACTCCAACTCCCAGAGCTTTAACCATCATTGCATTTTAGATGGTTGGGCTGCAAAGTCTCTGCAGAGTACCACTAAATGAGAAGCATATGTTGCAAAGATACCGTAAATGCAACAGAACTAGATTGTTCCTGACTTCTCATGAAGTTAATTTAGAGACATGAAACTCTGAAATATTCTAGAGTGAGGCACTAGCATGATGTATTTATCCCTACTTCTAATTTCTCACAAAATCAGGAAGTCGCTATATCTCAGAATGCTCCAGTCTCGTCAGTGCCATCCGTATTATACCCTTTTCACAGTATGCATTCACATAACTTTTACAAAATAGTAATTAATTATGACTCCCCATGCCTCTGGAGTAATAAACTAGTGTTTGCCCCATTTTATAAAAAGTATATTGAGACTAAGCTAAATCTGTTGTCCAAAATCACCACTGGTAAGAGTCCAAAACTCTACAGGGCTTATGACTGACTATCACACATATGCATATAGTGCTACCAAGCTCACAGGGAAACTATGCAATGGCATCACCAAAACTTCTGCCAGTAAAGTGACAAGGGGAAAGATTATTTTCTCCCAATGGCAGCCCTCATACTGGGACTGGAGTAACTATTTGCCTTCCCAAATGAACTACCAAATCCAACTGGACCAGCAGGAGTTCACAACAACGCATGAAAAACTATAATGAAGAGTTCACAGAGAAGAGAAACTACATTTGCATTGAATTGCTTGTGACAGGGATGCCACAAACATTCAGCATGATCCTCATTGTGCCATTGTTCAGCCTCCCCATGAACACAGAGACAGCAGAAGTTGCAGAAGATGCCATGTTAAGCTGGCCACTGTTCCTTCATTTCTGAGAAAGCTATATATTTGATTGTGGATAAGGGCTTCTCTCTGCTAGGAAGGACTATCTACCAGCTACTCAAAGTTTACATTCAAAGATGGTATTCCCATTTAATTCTCTGTGCTCCATTTCCCTTTTCTTGGCAGTGAAAAATAAGAGCCCAGCACATGCTGTTTGCCAGCATTAAGCAGCTTTTCAAAAACAAGCTTCAGGCTTGGATGTGTCAAAGAGACAATGCTAATAGCACAAGATCAATGACTTCCTTGTGACTCAGGGTAGAGGTGAAATCTATACACTCTTTGACCTCTCTGCAAATTTTGACACAGCCACTGATTGCTGATGATCTGCTAAAAGACTCCACTATCATAGGAAATGTATGACTCCTATCACTCCAATTATGCATCTCAAACAAGACCTTACATGTAGACTGCAGATGCTATTTTTCCCCCAGAGTCCTATATACACCGAGTTTGAAGATCAATACAGTTTCCCTCCCTCCACTTCTGTTGCTACAAAAGATCTCCTGAAGATACAATACAAGACCCCAGTCCTTACATTACTTGCTGCACCCCTCTTTCTCTAAAGGGAAATATATTTGAATAACATACAGCTCAGAGAAAAGTTTAGGATGAGTCCTACATTTTCTCTTCTTAAGAATAAAGGAAAAGATTTCTCTATCATTGCAAGAGTAAGAGTGTTTTCAAGTCTGGCCAGTCACAGACCTGCTGTGTGGACATCAGAGCAGGGATTCAATGTACTCACAGTACATTAGGAGGCATCATTGGTAACAAACTAGGTCTCTCTAATATCTTAGAAATGAGGGAGCTACACTAAATGGTTCTCTCTACAAAAGAACTGGGAAGAAGTTTGAGTATCCTGTTCAGTTTTTCAATATCATCAGACATGTAGCAGCGAAGCTTTCTCACATTCTTTGATCAAAGGAGAAAAACTGTAGTGTGGTTAATTGGGTTGGGTTGTACTTTATCCAGTTTCCTACTTTGACTTTATACAATGTGCTTCTATAAATCCTTGGCAAATAAATTGAAAATTCAACCTCGGAGCAAACCAACAACCTTATTCAACACATAGAGAAACCGTTCACAAAATGGAACAACCTTTTCGCAGCTCCTACTAAACAACACCCCTACACTACATCCTACAGAAAATCCTCAAATTTTGTCCAAAATTCACCCTTCTCTAAAGCTAGAAGCCAGCCTCGTTTCATTCTCTAAAGTTCCACACATTCAGATGAACATAAAAAACCAGCAGAATTTTAAGTGGCTGTGCTTGTTTTATGAAAGTACTAAATGCAATGTATTGTCTCATTATACTAGTGAAGAAATGCAATGACAACAAAGGATCTTCTCCTTGAATTTAGCTGCTCTTTTGGCTCCACTCTGGCAGTATTCATGTGTTTTACTCTATAGAAATATTAACTTCTATGGGCATAAGTGTTCTGTTGGATCACAACCTCAAAATATTAGGCAACAGCCACAAACGGTATGAAAGATTATTCACAGATTTAGATGATATGGCTGAACATGGCTTTCATGTTTACACAAGCCTGAATTATATACATCCAAAGGGAGATGTTCAGTTGAGAGACTCACAAAGCTCAATTTAAAAACTATATCATAATTTTTGAATTAACAAAAAAGTGAAACCATAACACCTGTAATTTATTGCATAACTAAACCTATTAAATATGCAGTATAGTTAAATATGTGGTATAGTTACACAGTTAAAATCATAATTTCTGAATTAACAAAAAATTGAAACCATAACACCTGTAGATTATTGCATATCTAGACCTATTAAATATGCGAAATAGTTGAATTGAGAAAGAATAAAAGAGCCTTTGAACTAGAAAGCTTATTATAAAAAACAGGTCTCAGTTCAGAGTGGACTTCCACACTAGCTATAAACCCTCCAAAATGGCACTCAAAAAGAGGAATAACATCACACCAGTATCTCTTTCATGCATCCTCACAGCCACTGTCATTATATCTCATCCTTAACACAGAGTCAGTAGCATCTTACTTGCTGCATGTCCTGGTTTGAGGTAAAACAGAACTAACTTTTTGTTCAGTAATTTTACTTTTTCAGCTGGGCCTTTTTTAACTAACTAAACTCTGAAATTAATAGCATATTGCTCAGAAACTGTTCACTTTCACAGTGATAAGACCTAATTATACCAAGGATTGGTATGCAGAGAGGCCCTTGCTTATACTTGTTGCTATAACAACCAAGGTCAGGCAAATTTGTTATTTGCCCCATTGGAGGGTCGGAAGCGGAAAAGCGTAGAGGGGTCACACCTGTAGGGAGGAACGGACAGGACAGGTGACCCAAAAGTGAGCAACAGGGTATTCCATCCCATCCGCATCATGCTCAGTATAAAAGCTGAGGGATCAAAGGGTCAACTCTCTTCCTTCAATGGCCAACGTCTGAGGAGGACCCTGTCTGTTCGTCTGCCTTTGATCCCAATCCGAGCATTCCTGACTCCAGATCCGGAATCCAGCTCCTGTCCATCACTGAATCCAGCCTGGGACTTTCTCCTGTGCCTGCTGGTGACGTGATCATCATCCTGGGAGCTTGATATGGTTTTGTATATACTGTATACTTTTTTTCCTCTTTTTTTTCCTTTTCTTATTATTATTTATTATTTCATTATTTATTAATATTTTTATTAAAGTAATTTAGTTTTTTCTAAACTCATAAATCTCTTTTTTATCTCTTCCTCTCCTCTCTTTTCCTTAGAGGGGGGAGGGAGAGGCCATCTGTCGATTGGTCAATCCAGTCAAAGCCACGACATTGCACAATAGCAACCTACATAAGAACCTAACAGAGGCATAAGTCATTAAAAAAAATTGCCATTAAATTACTAAGTTGAAAGAATTTCTCTTTCTGGTCGGCCATGTATGTTTTGTGACAGTACTCTGAAGCCTAAGCTTTGGATTCAACCCTACCATAACACCAGAGAACAAGCAGTGGTGGCGTGGTGTTTTTAAACTTCAGGCACCATTCCTAAGTGAGAATACTTAAGAAAACAGCCCATCATTACACAGCAAGTAGAAAATCACCTGCTGACAGGCACTAATCCAATCAAAGCTTTTAGTTGCATAATAAACTTTATTCAAGTGAATTAGGAAAGCGTATGGCTAAAACGGTGGAGGCACTTAAATACTTTGACAGGTAGGCATTGTAAGAGCTAAGAAACTATATTTACTTCTTTTTATCATAAACAAGAGACCTGGGGTGGGGGGCTGGTTGGGAAGAAAAGACAGAAGGAAAAAGAGAGAGAGAGACAGAGGCAATAGCTGAGATTATCAAGACCACCAAACACTACTGTCAACAGGCTATATAATACCTTATTACATCAGCATAAAAAACCCACAAACTTTAGAGATGTTCATGTTAAATCCATCTCTTGCAAAAGATATGCAAATACCAGAACACCACAATTTTCTGAAGCCCTACAAAATGTTCAGTTCAGAATGGCATGAAAAACAGAACAAGATCTTTGTTCTTGGGGTTGGCGTTTACATTTTGCTTATTCAAAGTATGCATAACGTTATTTTTAAGTTAAGATAAAGAAAACAGTATTTTTTTCTCCCCTGTAAGAGCAAGTATATGCTAATAGCCCAGGCTCAGAGAGCTGCATAATTCCCGTCTGTCGGCAAACAATTCAAAACATGTACCTCAGCAGACAGTGGTTTCTGGCCACCTGCCTTGTATCAGAGATGCTTGTGGTACTTCTGGTGCACATTATAAGTGATGATATCTGGTGATATTATAAGTAAATGAAACATAACGTGAATTGAAGTGAAATAAAAGTAGCATTAAGAGAAAGACAGACATTCCTGGGACAGGACAGATGCTATCCATTTTGTTAGGGGACCCCTGATTTGAAGTGGAGAAAAAGGCAACCAGGAGATTACAGTCACTCCGTGCCGAAAGAGTAAAAGCCAAGAACAACAACAAGTCTGAAACTGTGTGTTTCACAGTCCCCTACGTCATTCTAAAGCTAACAACAAAAAATAGACATCACACACTCATTTGACACTGTCTTTACAATATGACACTTAAAATAGGTTCCCAAAAGCCAGTGAAGGTCTTTGGTCATGAAAGAGCAGTACCAAGACACGGGATGGACTACTTGACATGGCAGATGCTCCAATATTTGCTGGCCAAGAAGGGAAAAATCTGCAGATAGCCAACCTTGCAGATTAGGTGGCTGGCAGAAGCACTGTGCCCAGAATACACTGGTGCCAAGCAGCAATCTCTGAGAGGTGTTATTTTCCTAGGAGCTCTGCATGTTTGCTATGCAAGAAGTATAGGTTAAAAGTGATGTGACCTGACTTCCAGAAGATAGGAGGAACATTTTTTATCAGAATTTTTACTAAAGTGCATGACACTGTCTTCAAACTCAAATGAAAGAACCATATGTGACATAGGTGATTTCTGTTATACCTTTTATTATGTAATGAGAGTCCATTAAGTAACAGAAACAGGAGAATATGAAAAAAAAAGAACAGTTACCTAAAAACTGGACTGAGTTCAGGGCTTCTCAAGAAAGATAATTCTTTGCTGTACTGAATGAGACACAGAAAAGCTAGTCTCACAAAATCTAGTGGAGCTGCTCACTGTCCGCTTGAGACTAGTACATGACAAACTGAGAAACAGTTCTGGATGACAGACTTTGAGGCACTAACATGCTTGTGATCTGGGAGCTCTTCAGTTGCATGGGGAAAAAGCACAAGAATTTTCCATCAAGCCTGAAGTAGCCTTTATCTGAACACACCTAAAAATGGTTGAACAGGTATTAACACAGACTGACATTTAGTGCCTGCAAACACACAAGGAGCTGTGTCTTTAGGGAGCTTTTTTTTTAGGCCTGGATGAGTTCTGGATCAGAGAGATCCTTATTTCAGAAATGCTTTCCTTTCTTCTTATTTGTATTTTTCAATGATATAGGGAAAAAAACCCCAACAAACAAACAAACAAACAAATTCTCAAGAGCAGTCACTCTTGTTAAAATATGGTATCAAGCCCACAATTGGCACATATCACCCAGCTTCTCTCAAGTAAGTGAAGCCACTCTGGTTTACAGTACTGTAGGTCTGGATCATTCTTTTGAAAATAAAATCTGTTTATGAAATGCATATTTAAATCCTATCCTGTTGTCTTCCACTGAGTGATTAATTATCATAATCTGTGTGCTAAGTGATGTGCAAACTATGAGGATAGACATGCTCCCTGCTCTAGGTGCTCTTCCATAATATCGTATCAGACTGCTTTAATACTGAAAGCAGTGTCATTAGTAACCTGCTTCTCTTCATCTGTTTTCAGGTTGAGTAATGCCTCCTTTGCAAATACACTAATTTAGGTGTAATGCTAATCACTTACAGAAGCCTCCAGAAAACTCTAGTAAATCAAAGATTAATACTGCAGGGAAAGCTAAAGAACAAGGTCAAAAAATGCAATTTTGCTTGTTTAACACATTCCTATCATATAGCTTCTACAAACACCATATCCAACAAGGCAAACTAGAAGTCTTAAGTCCAGTTCATTTCATTTTTGTTGACTTTCCCTTATAAAATACCCTTACCTCTCACATGAAATCAGATGACACTCTTAGCTTCACAAAATTGAATATTCACATTCAAAAGCATAGATTTTTCTCTTCTTTCTGTTACCTGCCTTTGTTTATCTTAACCTTCCCATGCAGCCTTACACACCGACTGAAGGGTATAAAGATTGCCTGGAATGAGATTTTTATCTCACCAAAGAAAAGTTGTAGATAGGAGTTTATGACTTGTTCTTAGACACATTTCCAAAGGAAACCTCCAGTACGCATCACATGTCATGCACACAGCTGCTGCCTTCTTTCGCTTAGGACCTCTCAGCACTTACTGACCCTCCTTCACAAAACTGAAAGTCCTACTCCAACTTTAGAGAGTTTCTAATAGCCAATAACATTTTTCTCACCAGTGAATATATATTTTTTTCTGATATATTTTGCCTCTTAAAGATGCCAAAGGTCAGCACTTCACATCACACAACTTTGTTCAGTTCCAGTGGCTTTAATGGAACCATGAAAATTTATTCAAGCTGAGGATATGTACCGGTGGCTTTTTTTCAGGAAAAAGGAAATGTCCCCAAACTGGCCAAATAAAACAGAATCATTTTCTATTCAAATCTATATTTTACTACAGTAAATAATAAAAAGCCTACACTCTATAATGCAATTCATATTTTCAGTACTATGAAGGAGGACTAATATAGCTTTCAGTACCTATGGATGCATTGCACATGACCAGTACATCTCAGTGAAATCCCCAACGGATCAAAGCAGACATTAATATAGCTCCAACAGAAACAGGCAAATGATTGACTGACTCGCTAAGTGCTATCCAGTTTCAAACCTTTTAAATATGTCAGAGATTTGTTTTTACGCCATGAGATTCTTCCCAAAGGACAACATATTCAGTATGTTGAAAAATTATGCACCACTCAATCAAGTTTACTTGGATCTTTTTTACTGTTATTTTATGGACAAAAGTAAGAACCTTAAGCTCTAAGGTATCAAGGCAGGAGATTGCCCACCATCAGTAGCTGTTCTATTGCACAACCCAGCCCCAGGCTTATTACATACAGGTGAAGGATAGAAGTCTGGTTGCATTGTAAATCATCACCTCTCTCTTTCTTATTTCTTGCCAACATAAACAATTGCCTGGTACTTTCCAAACAGATGGAAACAAACAAAAAAACCTCCCAAAAATCCCACCTAAAAAGAAAAGAAACCCACCCTGCACAAAACACTTCTAAACATAAGAAAGATAAAAAGGTAGCACACTACTAAAAGGCATGCACAACTAAAAGGATATCCAGCTGTGTATTTATGCTTTGGTATACCGTACTTTAAAAGCTAGTGATATGATATATTGAGATGCAGTATATTACTACAGTCAAGAGAGAAGAATATTCCAGTCACCTACTCTGGAGGAAAAATCTGGAGCAGAGAGGTCTTCTGACCTTGCAGGTAAGTAACCTTCATAGGATGCGCACAGGCAGGGAGACCCTGGCCCTTGGAGACACACCAGACATGCTTGTACCACAACATGTTATTCAAAACTTACGAAAAAGATCATTGTCATAGACAAAGCTCTGTGTTAGTGGATAACACAAGGGTTCCTCTTGCCAATTCCCACCAAGGTAGTTGTGCGTACCTGCCCCTCAGTATACCCATCTCCTGAGAGTCACAGCTGACACCCAGTAAAAAAAAGTTAAAATGAAAGCAAGCCTGACATTATCTTAATCTATCATATACTGATTCATTACAGCTTGGTAGTTGTTCTCAAAATCTTTAAGACAAGCTATTTGATGACTTTATTCCTTTCTTTTCCAAGTGGTCCACAGCACTCTGATTTTATCAGTGTGCTCGCCACATGCAGCCATAAATTTTTCCTGCCTGATAGTAAACCACTTTACCAACCTGGTGCTAGAGGGACAATGAGCTGGGAAGATGAAGTAAGGATTACATTAGACAGCTGAGGGCACCAGTGTCTCCTTATGCTTTCTAGATTCTCATATGGAGCTGTAAGAAACACTGGGTCATCCTACAGCAATACCATCCATGGTTCTTCTCTCTATAATCTTTGGATGAACAAAAGACTGCAAATGTCCTTTACAACTGCATATTACTCTGTTGTAATTCTTGCATCCATCTAATTCTGCTGAGGTTGGAAGGCTGTTTTAGCAGAGGGTATCATTCAAATTTACCAAGAGAACAAAGATGAGCGGAAGCTAGCAGCTTGCTTTCTTTCCCTCATCTGTCAATCTACTGCCAGAGTATCTGCACCTTTAGATTTCTGGACATAAAGGACCAGTAAAAGTTTGTAAAATACCAGGGACTGTAATGTTTCTTACGTCAAATTGAGAAATCCTTCCTTTTCTACTACCTTTACAAATTCTCTCTTTACCCTGGATTTTGAGACAGGACTATGTAAAAGCTTCATACAGATCAAGAGAGCAGTTATAGTGGCAACAGAATATTTACTAGTTTCATCTTTTATGTCACTATAATTTTAATCATTTCAAATGCTGCAACAGTCTGCAATTGCTGCCTCTGCCTTTAGATTAGATATGCACATAAATAAATTAATTAAACAGACAGAATATGGAAGATAGAGTAGAAGCCAAATTCTGCTTGCTACTACATGAGCATTAAGAATGTAGGTCTTTAAATTAATAAAAACCTGAAGTGAGAAAACACTACTGAAAGAATAAATGTTAATAGTTCTTAAGACGAACATGCTTATCACTCAGCTGGAATATTGCAGGCTGTCATCTACGCAGGATTTTAGTTTTGTTTTAAATACACTTAGAAACAACTATGATAACTCTGCTGACTGAAGTCTTCTGGTAAATTGTTAAGATTAATCCATTTTTAAAATAAGCAGGTTCATGGCCACAAGAAATTGAAAGCTCTGTGAAGCCCACTTTGTACCTTAAAGCAGAAAGCTGGGAGGAAAAGAAAAAACTGCTATTAGTGTGGCAGGGAACTCACTGGAGTAGAACAGGAAAGAAATGCACAGAACAGTGGGTGAGTACGCCGAAACAGAAAAGAGTGTGGGTATTCAAAAAGTTAAAAGAACAGCAGAGACCTGCACACTGCCAAGTGTCAATTTTGCTCTATTATAGCTTTGCACCAAATTACCAACTCAGAGGCAAATTTGACCCCAGCAAAATGCAACTTGGCACAACCATAATGAATCAGGCATAAAAATGTCAACAGGAGTACTGTAAGGGCATGGGAAGTGTAGAAAGCAAGAAGATAGTGCAATGGTGTAAGAAGATGTAACTATAAGTAATGGGAAGCCATTTTAAAAAATGGGCCATTGAGGCTGAACAGCAGGGAAGAAAAACAAGATGAATTAGACCACAGAAATGTCTCCAGAAGAAATTCCATCTCACGAGATGTTTAGAACAAAACTCAATGAAGTAGTAACAAATATACTGTAGGAAACAATATTTCAGGTCAAAGAAGGTCTTTTTCTGTTTCTAACTGCATTCACTACATGGCACTTCAGGGAAAAACAAAGAAAGAAAGGGGGGAAAGAGACTTGCTAAAAGCAGCATCCTGTTCATATAGGTGAGAATCAGTAGGAGCTTTCCAGCAATGGTGGGAGTTAAGAAAATTTTCTCAAGATGGACATTTTATGCAGGCCAAACACAGGCACAGCTCAACTCTCCATGCCAGGGACTATGCAAGGGCAACTCAGCCACATAAGACCAGAAAGTCAGACAAAAGAGGAACAGCGGAAAGAGAGGGCTCCGTGCTACTTACTGCCAACACTAGGGAGAACTGTCCAACCACAGCTGGATGCCAAGGTAGACATCCTGAAAACACCCAACACAATGTGCTGGTTTGTGGAGCCACTGGAGAGCACAGATAAGCTCAAATACTTTCTGCCAGGTTGCAAACTGATAAGGACTCAAGAACACATGTTCTTTCAACAGGGGTGTGTGAGGCCAAAGAAATTGTTGACTGGACTCACCAGGGACAGAGACAAGAAATACAGGACTGTAGTTATCAACCTAGGATTAATAGTTAGTTCACTGCTACATTAGAGGCATTGTTTGACAGAGCTAGAAAATAATATTTGCTGGCACAGTCATAGAGCATTACTTTGTTTGATATGAAAATGTCAGTGAACATCTCTTTCAATTATTCTTCCTTTCTTATTCTAAAGCGATGTTTATTTCACACAAACCTAGCGTTATCTCAGCTTAATTCAGAGAATTACTCATATCAGTGAAGCTGAATAAAAAATAAGGTTGTGCAAAATGCTACAAAATACAAAACCCATGTAGGACATTTAGGATTGATCTTCACAAAAGGAAAGAAGATTTTCATCCAAGCTAAAAGGCCCTGTTGTAGGTTCACTCGTTTTAACCATGCATAATAAACAGAATGATAAATCTTTCAACGCTTAAGTAAAAGTTTCCATGAACTACTTCGCAAGCTTCCTTCAGTGGAAGGAATAGAATATTTTCAAATCATCTGACAATAACCTAAGACCTTTAATTTGTACTTTATACAAAGCACATAACCTGCTATGTCTGCCTGCAGTAGAAGTGGTAACTTTTAAATACAGACACTACACTTATCAGATGCCCAGATGTATGAGTGTTATAAAGTGAACACACAATACTATCACTTACATGATCAGAATTACCTCTCTTTTCTCAACAAAACTAATGGAAATCTGAATTTCCAACACCATAGACTAACTGGCCACTGAGTTAGAAAAATCTGAAAGCGGGATCAGAGTACAGTCATACATTTCATTTTGCATCTTTTATAAAATCACCTGTAGCTGCACAGAGAGCCTTACCTCCCCGTCCAAAACAGATATATTGATATTTTTATTAGATATACAAAGAATACATATACCAATTAGATTAGATATACCAATTAGATATACCAAGTTCTATCCTAGTGCTCACACAAGCAATTCAGGGAGTGGCCTAAGTTGGTCCCACTTCTCTAAGAATTGCTGGAGTAGATATTATCTCAGGCTTCATGCCTTTGCATTGCTGTGTTGCTCCAGCTCTTTACCTCACCCTTCACGAGCACTCTGAGATCTGACACAGTGCTATTACCAGCTCTGTGACACAGACAGATGCATGCCCGAGTCTGGGTCTGCTGATCCCTACACAGCCAGAGGAAACAGAAGAAATGCTCCCATAAGAACTGGGGGACACAAAAGGAAGTGCATGGCTGGATGGTGTGGTGGCTAATGTGGCTAATCACCAGGTCAAGAATGTATGAATGAACAAGTAGTGTTGTTTAAGCTGGAAGTCAAGATTCCCAATGTCTCCACTGTGTTTTGTGAGAAAGCAGGGTAAATTCTGGTCATGTAAGAGAAGGCAGTTACTTCCCTTCAGTCTGAGTCAGATGATGAGCAACATAAAACTTGGGCAAGGCTTCAATATTAAAGGCAAGGCTAACGTGTGCTTTAGCACACTGGTGGAAATGCAGTCAGAGTATGTGCAAGAATATCATTATGGTAGAAATTACACAGAGGGGCAGGGGGGTGGGTAAGAAAGAAAGAAGCTGATTTTAGAAATCAAAAATCCGTTAAAAAAAATGTGTAGTTGAGATTAAGTGTGAAGACAGTTTTATTCATCTCCATGTGCTTCTGCTGGCTGAAGATCTCTTATAGGGTCCCTTATGCAGTCTGGGTTATGTACTTCTGCATTTTCTCATCAGTCTATTGTCAAATGTCTGTCAAAGGCATCAAGTGGAAGTACATGACTTCCAAGATGCACAGACAATGGATTCAAGGCAAATAGTATATAAGATGGAGGTCTTCAAAATGGGCAGCTGCAGAGCTATGAGACTGATATATCTGACAATCAACTTGGTGTTTTGATGACAGATGGTAAGTGAGAGTGTGATCACCAGATGACAACAGTTATCTAGGATGAGTTCTCCCCAGTAGGAACACAGTGGTTATAGAAAAGACTTTGCAGCAAGATACAACATTTTCCAAATCTTCTATTTGGCATCTACTAGTTAACTAAACATCTTAGAAAGGACAGAAAACATCAGATGTTTATCAGAAAAAAAATTTGAGCAGTTTCAACTTTTTATCTGACTTATTTATTTATTTATTTACCAGAAAGTAGCCATACGAACAGAAAGAGATGACTGTTTCACCAGATAACCCCATGCAAGTCCCATTTAAGCCCATTGCTAGCCTCTGCTTTCAGGTACCTCTCTGCGATTCAAGCGCAGACACTCTAGATTTGAGCTGCAGTAAAAGGGCAGTCACATGTGGTGTTCTGGTTGGGTGTCTGTGGGGATAGCTGGCAGTGAGGCGCCCTCCTGGGGCTGCCTCGTTAGAATTCCACAAAAAAAAAATTAAAGGGAGTGTTTGGGGTGATGATTATGGTGCATCAGCTGGAATCACTTCCCCTCCGGATGCTGCTAAATCATCTCTGACAGAAACCATTTATCCCCAAGGCTCCTGAAAACATTTCTGAGCCACAAATTCTTTGTCTTTGTAAAGGACTTGATCTGATTGAGAGCAGATATTTCCAAAACGTTACCATGTGAGATAACACTCTCTAAAACCTTTTATCCCTTCTCAAGCCTCCTACCAATCACACCAACAGAATACTCTAGTATACGAAACAATAAACACAGTGTGGTTGTCCAGGCTTTGCCAGCAGCATTCACCTAATACTATTTTGTTTACACAGAAATCTGAAGGCTTGCGCGTTGCGCATTTTACAGGGGAAAGTTTTTAAAACATTCTCAAGCTTCTTTCCTGCTAAAAACAGACATGCCCAGGAAGCACAAGTGTAGCAAAAAACAGAAGTATTTGGAAGCCCAGTATCAAACACAGGCATCCTATCACTGACACTGAGCCGAGTTCTACGTTCATTTTTATCCTTGCAACTACACTGTCTCAAGCAGTGCTGCAAGACCTTTATTCTAAATGTTCTCTTGACTAATAGGAGTCTTGAGTTAGCTGAAAATGCTGTACAGTTGTGTAGAAACTTCCTGCAGAACTAAAAAAAGATGTTCTTTCTATAATTGCAGATGCGTCAGAAAAAAAAAACAGGCAGCCAGAGCAGACACAGGCTGAATAATGGAAACAAGTAATGGGGTGAGAAGATTAAGGGGGAAAAAGTTGAACAAATCTATCAGAAAAACAACAGCAAAAAAAATCATAACAAGTAGGGTGGAAGCAAGGATCAATGGGTAAAGAAGAATCATGGATATGATGGGAAGAGGCGGCCAAGTCTGTGCTCACTGAGCATATCCCGCCAGATTTAGTATGAAAGGTTCCTGGAGTCTCCCCATTCTTCTGTAGCCAGAAGGAATGGAAGGAAAGAGAGGGGAAAACTTATGAAGGAAAAAAGAAAAACAAACAATGTTAGTTCTTAGTCTGTTAGAACTAATGTTCCTATGTCAAGCTAGGCAAGTAACTTAAACTGAGTGTTTTACTGCTGGTTACTCATCCTGTGTTCCTCAATTTCGTGTTCAGCCTGAAACATGATTTACAGAAGTGCTGAGCCCTCACAGCTGCAGCTGGGAATTGTGCTTGTACTCTGGGAACTGCTCAATGAGAATAGTGCTTCTATATATAAAGCATAAGTGTTATAAACATGTTGTTTATGTATAGTGTTAACTAATGCTAAGTATGCTAAAAAGAAGAAAAAAAAAATTCTTTAGGCATTACAAAATAGAACCCAAAGGAGGTAATTTCATGTGTTATTTCCAGTACTATCACCTCAGTTCACAACATTTTTCTGAAAATAAGTATCTTGTAGTACGCAGATACCAGAATTCACATACTACAAGTAATAATGCTGTATCCCAAGATGATTTTAAACAGCATGTAACAGGTGAGGTTTAGAGACCTTTTCTGAATAATGGGGAGAAAACAAAGTAGCTGCTCATCAAGCACACACTGCCCATCTGGCAAATGAGGTGAGGCTTCACAGACAAAAAAAATTAAACACATTATACAATCCCACCTACCTTGTAAGATATTATACAAAGAAGTTTAAGTAATTTTTAAAGTTTACCTCTGGCATTTGCTACTAACTGCGGCTTTGATCTTGCCATTTCAGTTGTGGTCTCCTGTACATTATGGGAAAAGTAGCATCTCACTGCCATAAATTCCTGAATCCCATAAAAAGGTTTCAACGTTATACACACCTCTTGGGGGATTTTCCAGCTGAGAGAGAAAGTAAGCAAAAGCAGAATTATTACATCAGTGGTCACATTACCCACTCTCTGTCTCCATACAAGAAGTCAGGACTACATCTGCTCATCCCCAAATGAAGCCTAGGTTTAAAAAGCATGGGCTAATTCAGCCCTAACAGGGTGGGTTGGAGAGGAAAGGGGAAAGATGTTTCATTCTCCTGAACAGCTTTAGGCTGAAGATTTTATGCTGTAAATGGTATGGTTGATTTTGTTTCATTAAGCCAACTACTACCAAAGTCAAAACATACAGGGATGCACAGTTTACATGTAGTTAATAATGTCTTGGGGAAGAGGTGAGAAGAAGCAGGAAGAAAAAAATAGTGCAGATGAGAGAAAGGAGATAGAATACTTAACATTTTGTAAATATAAACAAACATACATACAAAATCAAGTTATACAGTAAGTCCTTTGCTTGTTCAACACATTGCAGTGATTTAAAAACCAGAATGCCGAGACACAGATGAAACATTTGGAGACTACATATGCTATCACACAGGGTATGTGCCATTATAAATCACTTGCATACACAGAATGAAAACCTTGTGATTTTAAATGTTGCTATTGAAACAGAGTTAAACTATGCAACTTGACCACCTCCATAGCACTATCCAACCCTGCTTCCTTCTTCCCCCTTCCCTATCCTTAACCCTCCTTCAAATTAAAAAAAATAATTTAAGAATTTAAAAATCCAGCTTGCCTTCTGTTCCCATGGTAGTATCATAGATGAATAAAAACAATAATTTACTACTTTTGAAACAACAGTAATCACCTGGTAAATATACTGAGACATATTTGTCTTGTTAATATCACTTGTATCTGCCAACAGTAGCTTTGAAGATTCCCCAGGGCATAACAATTAAGTCTGCTAGCGCTTCAAACATGTACAGGGCAAAGTATGGCATATGGATTTGGGTGTCTGGGTCTTTCTACAGAGCTTGATAGGAATCATGGATTTCCTATTTATTCTGTCAAAAAAGATTTATGAGCTGCTCATCCTCTGGCTGGAAGGTATCCACAAGAGTACTATAAACTCTCCATTTAGAAGGATGCATTTCTGTACTTTGAGTATTTATAGGTGCTATGATATCATAATGCTGGGAATCATAGTATTTATATGTTTTCTGAAAGGAATCATTTACAGTAAAGCTATTAGAGAAAGTGAAGGATACTAGCTAGCCCATCAACAAGTGCTACATAAACACAAACAAGATACATAAGATAAAAAAAAACCTGTTAACCTAAAATTAATCACATAGCTGGCAATTAATTTTACTTTTGTCATGACATGTACATTTGAGGAAAAGAAATGCAAGGCAATAAATATTAAAAAGGGCGGAAACAAAAAGGAAGAATGTTTTACTGAAAATATACTAGTCTTCTGTTCACCTACTACGCTAGTTGTCCTTCAGCTTTGTCCTCCAGTTTCTCCTGTGACAGTTTTACTCTGTTCTGCAGGTTAATTGATAGTCATTACATCAGATGTGGGTTCACCCTACTCTAGCTCTGTGCAAACGCCTGTAATCTGAAAAATGTTTTGGTTTTCCATGCACGTAATAAAGTAGTTGTCATATATGGCAATTTTGCATGATGTTGCACCTATTCAACAGGGAACGACAGTTATCACAAGGGAACGAATAAAAAGAATAATCCACTTTTGTATGAAATCAAGTTTTAATGAAATTGTCATTAATATTTATGTTAACTGTCATCAAAACCTAAAGAGACACGTTAACATTAGAATTCAAGCAGCCTGGAATCACATTAGTCTCCAGTTTCAGAGGAAAGCTGCTTTAAATGCAAAAGCTCTGATTTCTGTTCTAGCATTGATTGTTTCTTTTAAAAGTGCTCCTCCCCACATCCACCCTCATCTTCCTTCCAGATGTTCATGGAGCAAACACCAAGTGTTATGGATAAATGAATGCATGCAGTTATAAGAGCAAATTCACTTCTATTTGCTAAGTTCTCTAGTAAGTTTTGCTGCTGTCAGAACAGCAAATCTTGCCTCTGCACAATTCCCAGTTCCCTAGCTACTGATTTCCTAATATCTTATCTTTTTAGTGGCAAGGATGCAGAAGACCTTCCTGGTGATCATCAGGAATGGACACTAATAGGAAACCTATTTTTAAATGATCATTATTATCATCAGTGTATTATTGGAGGTTGCATTCTATACAGGTTGAATAAGTCCATCTGTGTTGGAAGTGATCATTTCTGATAAAGATGCACAATCTACACACACAAGAGCAAGATAAAGCAGGAACAGGTGAAGGGAAGGAACCTCTGCCGCCTGTGCAGGCAGAAATTGCCCTTCCTTCCACAATACCCTCACAGAAAGCTGTGCAGCTTGACTTCTAGCTCAGATCTTTTCTCCTGACTTAGAATTCAGCCAGGCTTCATAATAAGCATTCATTTCTGTTTTGCAACCAGCTACACACTGCACTAAAGAACACGGCACACTGGAAAGGCATAGGGTATCTCATCCCACCCACCTTCTTCTCCTTAAAAAAACCCCCACTAACCCACAAACAAGCCACCAAACTAAAACAAACCTCAGAACAAAACTCATTATCACACACACACACTGGCAAACATAACATATTCCTCTCAAGAACCGATATGCAGGCTCTCACACCTCTGATTAATCTCTCATGACTACAGAGGGCAGTGAATTTACAGAAAGCCCCATAACATGTTTTACTTTAAAAAACCCAACCAAACAAAACAGAAAAAAACCAATACTAACAAAAAAAAACCACCACACCTGGCAAAAAAAAAAGTGTCTGAATTAGCTCAGAGTCAAGACCAGAAATGGAGCCACTGTTGTTAATCTGTGTCCCAGACAGTACACTTATGAAAGGTAGCATCAGAGAAATTGTTGCAATTCATTTATAACTGCCTGGTGTGCTCTGTCCACACCATGCTGGATTAATCAATCATTAGCAACCTTAACTGTGAGACTAAAAATCCACTAGCAGATTAAACACTAAATGGATGGCAAGTCAGGTACGGACACTGCAAGGACAATTCAAACCAGGCTCCAACCGCTCCTTCCTTCCAGGCAGGAAAACTCCAGAGTCCTTGCTGTCCAGGCCAGTGCTTTCTGTGGGAGGTACCAGCTGTGTCTGTGGTAACTGGGTATCTCAGTTCTGCACGCAACTAAATTTTCCAGGTCATGCATCTAAGTGCAGCTTTCCTCCTCCTGAGGGAAGCCAGAGGGAGGGCTCCAGGGAGCAGGCTTGGAAGCCCAGGTAAAGCAAGAGTCAGCCCTCACTGCTTAGATCTCTTTAGCACTTCACCACCAACTGGACCTGCCTTGAAGGGTGAGGGGGGCTGCCGGATGTTACTAGATGTTATCAAGGTAGAAATGTGTTTTCCAGTTCGACAGACTATCTGGAAGTACACAACACACACACAGAGAGCTTTGTTAATGTTCCCAGTAATTTGGGACCTACCCATTATTTTACAATCAGTACAATCACCGTTCAACCTTTCCTGGCAAGGAGTAACTCTGCAATGGAATGCACTTGTCAAAACCAGACTCCTTCCCTCAGGTACCAACTATACCAGCAAAACAATGACGAACTGCCACAAAAGGCATTTTTTTTTTCAAATCTGTTCTGTCTAAAATCTCTTGCAGTCATTGTTAGGCATCTGAAAAAAGGTTATAATTTTTCAGGGAAGGCATTTTCAAAATATTAGAGCCACATTCTTAGGCATAAATGGGTACATGCAAAACCACCACTAAATAAGTCCTTTAGGGAATCCTAGATCATGGGTGTTGGGCAGGCCTCCTGTTTAAAAAAACAGCTTAAAAAGCCTTAACCATGTGGCTCAATTTTGTTAAAACCTGAGAAATTTTTTGAGAGAAAAATAGGCAAATCAAAGTGCTACAGGAAAACTAGATGCAAAAAAAGCAAAATCCAGTCCTCAATCTGGAAAAAACAATTTTTTAAAATGTCTGAGTTTATGATTGAGGCCTGTACATACCCCATGGCACATGAAAGGGACGGCTCCATATTGA
Source organism: Limosa lapponica baueri (assembly GCA_002844005.1). Lineage (NCBI taxonomy): Eukaryota > Metazoa > Chordata > Aves > Charadriiformes > Scolopacidae > Limosa > Limosa lapponica. The sequence goes on along the minus strand of KZ505821.1, from coordinate 470,244 downwards.
CTGTTCCCCTACCTCTCCTAATGCAAGAGCTAGATAACCCCAAGTAAAGGTGCACACAGCTGAGGGCTGTTGCAGGTTCTACACACAATATGTGGTTTCACTAGGATGCACCATGCCACAGGACGTTGGGATGTCTTAAAAGCTTCCACGGCCTCAAGAAGAAACTGGAGAAGATCAAGGAAGAAAAATCCATTCAAGGCTGTTAAATACATATAAACTATACTCTGATTCAGGAAGTGCTTGACTTGTGGCTCAGGAGGAATATCACATGCTTACCCTTTTACTATATTCTTCCCTAAGCAACCACCTTCAGCTCCTTCAGCAGACAGACAGGATACTGCACCAAGCAGACCTTGATCTGGCACAGTCATTCACATGTAACACAATTACTTAAAAAAAAAATTAAAAAAAAACAATCCAAAAGCAAAAAACCCCAGACCTTACAAATGCTTTGTGATTCAATTAGTGCATTTTGCAAGCATCAAAAAGTTTATGGAGTTATTTATGGTCTTTTAACATAAAATTCACATTCAGTTCTGAGCTCCTTGGAGTTTTAGGGAAACCAATGGATGAAATAAAGAAGTAGGTGAAGGGCCTTTCTTTTTTTCCCCCTGATTTTTTGGTTTTTTTGGATTCTTTGTTAGCATATGCGGAAAAAGGTTTCATTAAAAGTGTTCATCTGCTAGAGTCAAATAATACACAAGTATGCCACCCCTGTGCCTGCATTGTTTACATTTTTATTATTATTCTAGTTTCAGTGAGAGACAGGAGAGATGGTAATGGAGAAATTGAAATGGGATAGATCTTACTGCAGTGGACAGAAGTGGAACTACATGACTTTTTCTCCCTGATGAGCCAAGGGCAGCTGAATATACGATTACCCATTTCTAAAAGAAAGAGGAAAAAATGCAGGAAAAACACATGACAATTTTTTGCAGAAGACAGCATGATGTTCTTGTTAGAAGAATATGAAAAACAATCAGTTTTGTTTCTTGATATGGCAAATCCTTTTTCTAGTTCTATATTTGTTCTTGCATTCTTTGATTCGGTAGCTACAGAGTATATTTTTGGGTCCTTTAAAAAAAGGTGGGGGTGGGGGGGAAATTCCTTTACATACATACACAAAAGCCCACATACTTCCAACCTTTTATAAACCAAGTATTAGACACTCAATTATTGTAGCTGAAAGCTATATCCATTATTTCATTTGAGTCAGAGTTTGCAGGAGCCAGAGGGTCTTGTGTTGATTTCATTCTTCTAAAGCAGGTTCTACAAAACTGTATACATTTTTGTATTAAATCTTGAAAATTAAAGAGCAACTTAAGTATACATTGATTTTACTTCCCTATTCCCACGGGCTACACATACGCACAGGTCAATGTGGTGATTTCCCACAAACAAGTGTTAGAGATTTCTCATTTATTTCTGCACTTTTTTCATGTCAATGGAGATCTAGACACATCCCACTTCTGTTTAATTTCTTCTCCCCTCCACTACGCTACGACTGAGCTCAGGGGGCTGAACTAACATCTTTTATATATTAAGCGGAAAAACACCACAGTGGAAGCAGCAATAAAGCAAGTTCCACTACTGCTCTCCTCACCATGTTTTAGTCACTTGTAAGAGCAGCTTACAAGGGGATGTGGAAGGCAAATCCCGTACCTCTACACACAGCACTGACCTGGATCAGAGGGGCAGTAGCTTTTTCCAGCACTGCTCACCAGTTTACTAGAAAGCAGAAATAGATCCTTCAGTTTATATCCCTTAGATCCACAGAGTAATAAAGGGGTGGAAAAGCTTTGAGGCAACATTCATCCTGGCTGGACTTGATCCAATGACCTATAGGTGAAAGGCTCTTTGTATCCCATTACCATTTCTTTGAGTCATCCCGACCCTTTGTTCCCCACCTTTATTAAAAGACCTGAAGATTAATGCAGGGAACAAATGGTAGAGAGATAAATCTTGGTCTGTGTTACATCTCGGAAATGATGTTTCACAAGTGTAATTCAGTGGAAAAAGTGTTTTGGGTTTGGTTTTTTTTTTGTTTTGGGTTTGGTTTTTTTGTTGTTGTTGTTGTTTTTTACATACAACAAAATCCACCATAAAATCTGATAGCACTGTTAAGGGTCTAGCTTGAGGCTTCTATAACTTTGAAGCAATCATAGGTAAAGATATTGTTCAGAGTTTAAGTTTTACAACATAAAATGGCTTTATTATCTTTGCAATTTCAAAGCAGAGGAGTAACTGAGTTCCTCCAGGAACACAACACAATTAGTCATCTGCAGACATTACAGAATGATTAGGTTTTTTCCTAACAAAATGAAAATCCTCTAATTATCTTTAAAATACTTGTAGCTTATCTTGCTTTAAAATTTAAAGAGGGAGAATGTATGCCAAATTATAATTAAATGCATCTTATTTACCCGGCTTTCTATCTTGGTCAAATTTGGACTACTATTTCAAATGAGCAATCACCCTCTACATCATCAAGGCCACCCTTCAGTCAAGATTCTCTTTCTCTTCCTGTATTTTTAGGTGTTTGCTTGATCTTGTTAAGCTGAAAGGCAGGACTGACTTACTTTTGCCTGTTCTGGACAAATCTACTCTGACTCAGATAATTTGTAATCTAAAAATGCATTTTCTGTCTTCCCCTGTTTTCATTTGGAAGCTGATTTTGATTCTCATACAAGAACTCAGGACATTCAAAATAGTAAGCAATAAAAAATATCCTGAAGTTAGTGCTGACCCTGCTCTTGCCTCACTGGCTAATTTTCTGCAGCCTTAGATGTTGGCACCTGCAGCATCACATTGTTAAGTAACTACTCATTTTGCAGCTAGCTTTTCCACTACCCAGAATTTATGCTTAGATAAGCATACACACATCCCCAAAGTATTTAGGTAAGTTGTCAAGACTTTCTATTAAGTAAACAGCATGTAAAGATCTGCAAGTGATGAGAGGAAAAGAATACACCATTTTTAAACACTTAATCATGAAATAAGTACTCTTAAAAGCATGATCCATAGTTGTATACATTGGCACAAACATCCTTGCTTGCTGTCTTTTTACACTGCTAACACATACTCATTTAATGCTTTCCCTTTTCATTTGGGAACTTTCTCATTGCATGTCTCCTAAATGACTTCAAGCAGTTCAGGAGTTAGCCCAGAGGGAGTGGCAGGGAAGGCACCAAACCCTCTTAAATATAAATAACTGATCCAGGCTAAATGCTGGCCCTTTTTAGGTTTAAGCTGCTAGTAGGAAGAAATATTATTTTGCACTTTCTTCTGTGCAAACTTGGAGTGCCTGGCACCTTTTTGCCACTCCACTAATTCTCACAGCACATCAGTAGCCCCTAACCTGCATTGCAAAATGACACTCTTTGGTTCTAAGTACAGAGGAAGCGAAACTGTCCCAGCTTGGCGTCTGCCAGGATTACAATGGAACTGTCATACTACAAGTATCAGGTTCTTGCTGTAGCTTTTTACATGTTTAGTTACTCAAGTTTACATTTTGACCTTTATTTCCTATTGTAAGTAATTTTCTCCCCTGCCTCCAGTTCCCCAGCCCTAGCTGAGCAACAGTTAACTCTACACAAAACAGCCCTATCAATTGCCATATTTTCAGTGAAGGCTCTTTAATATGTTTTCCCACCACCTTCTGCCTCTCCTCAAGACCTAGGAAATAACTTTTTGAGGGACAAGTGTTCACAGAAATAATTGGCAAAATTTGAGGCGGCAAAATTTGAGGCAGCAAAATATGAATTTTGAGTACATTTTTCAAAAAATCTAACTCTATGTTATTCAAACCATGGTATTTTATTTAATGAGCTGATCAGAAAGAATTATTGCTCCATAAACCTAGAGACTATACACAATGTACAGTTTAGAATAAAACCAAGAAATATGGAAGAATATCCATAAATATGAAAATTATTTTAAGAAAAACACATGGTCCATGACTCTGATATTGAAGGGAATTGCCAGTGAACTAAATTTTAATTCTTCTCTACTACTAGCCTGCTGCAGGTCTCTGAGCAGCGATAGTTACAGTTTTATCTTCTATTTTTTCACTTGCACCCGTTAACTTTAATATCTTAGATACAGAGAATACCACAGTGGAGACGGTGCTTTCCAATGTCCTAATTGTTCTAGGTGATTCCCCTCCAAAGTGATAAAGGAGTGGCCTCAAATACATGTTTGTTATCCCTGCATTACAACAAATCAAAGCTTCTGGTAAAGATGGTTCCAGCACTTGGAAAACTGAAGTTATACATACTGATTCTCTAAAACATCTTCTCAGAAATACTGCATATACATCAAAGCTCTACTTTACATATTGCTTTCTACAAACCCGTGAAACCAAAAGTCTTACTCCTTACTTTCAACACACTCCTAAGAGACTACTTAAAAAAGCATGATGAGACCTCCACTGAGATCTGTCCTTTCTGGCATAAGAAGACTCCTTACAAATCAGGATAGAACTGATCTAGGCTTAGCCCAGAGCTTTCTTGAGATGCTGGTCCAAGATTGCACAATAAATCACTCTCCCACCAACAAGTTCAACATGTTGTTGCATACACTGCTACAGGTATGTTTTGAAAAGCAAACCAACCCTGTAAAGTCAAGAGGACCAATCAAACAACAGGGCCAAAGCACCCACCAAAAGGAAACCAACAAAAAAAAAAAAAGTGTGATGCAGTCTCATTTCCTAGTGCTCTGGGAGGACAAGAGCTTACTCTAAAAGAAAGCTCAGCTGAAACCGGTGCTATCTACTCCGATATAAACATTGATGACAACAATATGATCTGCCCAGTGAAAATATTAAGAATGCTGGAGGGTCCATTTGTCAAGAAAGCTATTTGTTTTGAATTATTCACTTAGTTCCTCAGTTAATAAATCCCAAGAATCTGGCTATTGCATCCAGGCTATGATCTTTCAAACTGTGTTTAATTGTCGTTACAAAAGATGAAATTCTCCCTCTCATTTTGAAGCTGAGACAGAAATCATTACAATAAACAGAATTAAAAAACAACAACAACAAAAAAACAACCAAGAAACACCACCAAAAACCTACAGCTCCCAGAACAGACAGAAAATTAACATGACTTAATAAAATTCATGGTGGGCTTGTTATTGCTGCTGTTATCTAGAAGAGAATAAACATATTGACTAGTGCTCCTTCACACAGAATCCCACAACCGTCAGCATCCAGATAAGCCTCTGGCTATAAAGAAATAAATAAATGTTGATTTATCTGTGCTATAAATATACTGTCCCTCTCACATATGAGCAATTTATAGACACAAGCAAAGTATAATGCACAAACAGGAGGGCAGGGCATGGACCAGGGCCATGTTCTAGCCCCCTTAGATGCAGGACAAATCACTGGTATTTGAGTCTCATTCATTCATCAAACGAAGCCACTGCAAACTCCATGCTCAGTGAAATGACCATTCTCTGCCCATTTCCACCACGAACAAAACTGGTACTTTACTCGTTCTTCTTAAGAGCACATGCAGGTTTTTACCTGCAATTTTCAAAGCAGCACTCCACATACAGTCCTTCTGTTGTACACTCCACTTTTCAGATCCTCCTACAGAAACCCAAAATAGTTTGTCAGATCTGTATGTAAACCCTGTTTCTCTGTAAGACCTCAAAGAGAATTTATATTCATACTATATGCATGCATCTACCCTCTGTGGGATATTGCCAACTAAGCTAGGGTTTCTTCACCATCTAATCCAAGCACATCAAAGCATCTTAGCAGCTCTGGAATGAATAACTACAGGCTTTCATGACATAATTTATACACATATCTAATGTGGTGAGCCATAGATATCTGCAGTCCTGTGAAGCAATTCAAGCTTCAGAACTGTGGTCCTGCAAGTTCAGTCCAGCTCATGAGGCTTCACAGCAATTAACCCAACCCACCATGCTCCCCTCCCTGTTGGGACATAAGGTGGTATTACTGAGACTGTCACAGAGGAGTGCCACAGCAGTTCCATTGCCTGTGCCACTTCCAGGCATCTGGTAAAGCCATGCAGCTACAGAGCTTTCATGCCAGCTCACTGCATGGTAGCATTTGGGATGTATTCTACCACTACAGGAGGTTTTCGTTAGATCTGTACCTGTCAGCATTCAGGAAAAGCAGCATCCCCAGCATCTGGGCATCCCCACACGTCCCAGTAAGTTCATGTCTACAGAATGAGTTGCAGCATTACCTTGGAAATTTTTAATTTTTTAATGTTCTGATCTCTGATAAAAGCATTCAAAATTAGGCTTCAGAAAACAGCTGCTAGTTTCTCTTTTTGCTCAAACACTCCACGTTGCTCCTTAGATAGGGAGTATCTTCCAATTCAACAGACCATAACCTTTTCCTAATTTAAATTCCCCCACAAGCCATCCCTTGTATACAACTTGGCACAGTGAGCTTTACCTGAAAAACGGAAATGCAAAAAAAAAAAAAGGTAGAATTTACTGTATTACAGTAAATATAGCCCTTCCACTTCTCAGCCCTCAAGTCTTCTCTTGGACTCACATGAACCAAGACGTTTAATTAGATACCAAGACATCTTCTGTCTGTAGCTATGAAGTTTCTAGTGTGGTGAAGATAGTTTCCAAAAGAGCTTTGCATAAATAAACTGAATCCAATTTTACTTTCTGTTTAAGCACCAGGGTAACTCATCAGATCCTTAAAAGCATTCAGTAGGAGAGGCATACGCATACAGCCCTCCAGATGCCCACTGCAATTTTTGTCTTGAAGTGTCACAATAGCAACATCTGACTGCAAAGTTTTGTTGTACAATACTTCAATGCCTTTACTCTGTACTTTATTCTGGTGCTGTAGAGGAAACAGTCCTTCCTTGGACATCTAGATTCAAAGGAAACTCAAACCAGGCTGTTGGCACATGAGCAATCATATTTAGTATTTAGTGGGACTATCTGGGGTGTATCTGCCAAAAAGGTGTGAGAACAGGACACTTAGGTGATAAGATCATATATCATTGTATTTCTTAGAATCATTTCATGCATGTGAGCAAAATCATTAACCATCAAAATACTTTTTTAGAAGGCAATCTTAGTGTCGTTTCTTCTGTAAACAAAAAAAAAAAAAAAAAAAAGAAAAAAACCACCCTGTTATCCTCAATGATGATGTCCTCAGACAGAAGCTTGTTAAACCAAACCAAATCGTGTGTCACTGCATTGCTCACATACCTCATGGAAGCCGCAGTTCAAGGGCCTCGTGCTCTCCTTCCAGCCTCTGGGCTGGGCTACATCTTTACAACAACCAGATCTCCCATCTACTTTTAGCCAGGTCACGAGTCTTACAGGCTCCAGCTGCAGCCTGCTTCAAGGAAAACATGAGTAGGATGCTTTTGAGCTACAATTCCCATAAAGCACTTATACCTGAGACACAGTTATGTCTAATCCTACTTCTACCCTCACAGAAACAAAACCAAAAAGCATCCTTTCTGGAGGCTTTGTGAAAAGTACTGTTTGCTAGCTCTTCCCTTCCCATTCCAAGATGGAAATGATTGCTGATAAACTGACGTCCTACAAAATGGGCATTGCTCTTTTCTGTAACACATGGCTAATAATTACTAGGTTCAGATTTAAAGAAAATATCAAAGAAAGCTGCCCTAGATGAGGACTTGGCCATTGAAAATGTAGGGCTTTTGAAGAAGTCCCCTTTTAAATTAGTGAAACTCTATCAAAGGAATTCTTCAGCTGCTAGAAGGAAAACAGTATGATGAAACATTCAGTTTGACTTGTATCTCTATCAGGACAAGTAAACATGTCCCAATGCATTTTGACATTACTTACACAAGGCATGAGAATGACAAGCCAAAGAACTAGCTAGCTTGTTTTCTCTTCAAGGCTCATCCTCAATGATTTGGATGTTTACCAACACTTTACTTAGACTCTATCATTCAAGTAGTTCTGTGCTCCATGCGGTGTAAATCAGACTTGGAGAATACTGTAAAAAGGCAATACATCATCTTTATACCTGTGACATGGTAAGTTTTGATCTTTAGGTCTGCCTTAGGCGATGAACAGAAACAAGGGAGCAAAGCCAGAGTCTTTAGTTCCATTGTGCCGTGTTGGTTCAAGTTATAGGGATACACTGATCCACTCTACTAGTCACATCTTTCCATCTGTCTGCAATGTCAGTTGGACAGAAATGAGAAAAAAATTACCTTTTGATTTTTTTTCCAAGTATCATTAAAACCCATCACTTGAAAAAATCCTTAGAATAAAAATCAAATATAAGATAAAAATGAACAACAGCTTAAGATGGATCACCACAGAAAAAGAAAAATGAGAATGTGCTCTTCAGGTAATGTACTGACCACGTACTCAAGTTCATAAGTGCACATTCTCTATGTATTTAAAACACATGTTAAGGACTCAAGAGTTCTTCAGCAACAGAAATCCCCATTGCCATCTGCCTATAGTCCCTTTCTCTTACAAAATGTACACGCATACATTGCTTTGCAGGCTCCCTATGAAGAATTTGTGCCAAGCATCTGAGACTCAAGCTATAATATCTAGTTACAGTGATAACTACAGTTATGATCCTGATTCTCTTCAAAGTGAGTTCCAAAGCCCTTTTTTTTTCCTGATGTTTTTTACAATGTTCTTCTTGTAAATTAGTTCAGATTGTCAGATAAAATTTCCCCATTCAACAAGTGGTCTTAGACCGGCATCTTTCCGTTAGAATTTTCACAGCAAGAGAGTGGAAGATAAAATGAAATGAATTTAGACAATGAAACTTAATTGAAACCCACCTAACACAGAACTGTACTTCTTGGAAGCCATGTGTTTCAGTTGTAAAACTTCTCCCAATGCCTATGCAGACAGGTTTACTGGGAAAACAAACAACAACAAAACCCCTCAACACTTTAGGGTGGATTTTCACGGATTTTAGTTGATACATGAGTTCTAGTTTCATTATAATTTTTCACTGCAATTTCTGCTTCCAAATCCCTTAGGCCCACTTTCAAACTCTGCTGAATTACTATGGTTGTATATTCTTTCACCAAACAACATACATATAAAGGCTGCAATACCCAACAACTGATGAAGTGTTTGCAAACTTAATCTCCATTTTCTTAAAATCAGGCATTGCTATGACAACGTACTACTACCACACCACAGCTCCAGCAATGCAGGCTGCAGGAAACACTATTAATCTATCTCTACATTACTTTCCTCTACATTCTGCCATCAGATTTCCAATTTCCTGTCTTACTTATTTTGAATCCTCACGATTGCAATTCAGCTGGTGTTTTAATTTGCCCAGGTCTAACGTATTATAACCCTTATTTCCTCACAGAAGAAATGCCTAACATAGCCTCGCACAGGATCTTCAGGTGCTCTTCTGAGCAAATATAACAGTAAACAATCCATTTCAGCTTTTAGTAACGTTAACCTCATTCATTAATAATCCCGTTCAGGTTTTCCAACAACCCCAATGACCCTTGGCTTCACGCAGAGTTCTTGTACACTTTTTTTAATATTCCACATATTTAGCCTGGTTTCATTTACTACTTTTCCTTCCTGGAGTTTCTATATTTCACTCATGTTTTCCTGACATCTCTTTTTATTAACTTTCTCCTTCAATCTCTTACACTTCAAATAAGCCAAGTCTTATTTATACTTCAAATACACTTCCTTTGGTTTTTTTATCAGTTAATTAAAAAAAGACAAAGCCCTTTTATTCATCTTAGTGTGTTTTTCCCACCTCTTTCACTAGTCTATCATACAGTGGATCACAGTACAGACAGAACATGTTCAGTTGAAAAACTATTCCTTTGAAAACTGAAGCCCACAACCAAATTGAAAGGACTTTGGAGAACAAAATTCATTTGAAGGTCCACCAAAGGCAACAGGTTAAGATTAAATATTTTTTAAAAAAAACAAGCAACAATGAAGGACATCAAAGTGAACATTAAGGATGTCAATAAGGGATCTCAGATATGGGTAAAGTAACATCCTGAGAACAAGAAATTCAGGTTGCCAGCTTTATCGAAGACATTTCTGCTGGCTGAGCAGCTGTTGCCAACTTAAAGGCAATTATAAAAACAAAAATAAAACATATGAACGCAAGCATACCCTACCAAAACACAAGACAAAACAAAAAATGATTATTTCAAAATATTTAAATCATATTTGATGGGTAACGCGGACTATCTGCTAGAGGTTCAGTCTCTAGCCCCCAGCTTCAGCACTCAGCCCCCCATTCCCATACTGATTTCTGTAGAGAACACAATGGCAAATTAACACACTGTTTTATTGCACGATGTGGACGTCGGCCTACTGAGTATTAGAATGAAAACCCACCCACACAGATTTCATGTAGGACATCAAACAGCCATTAAGAAGAAAGAGAAGGTTCACTTCTTATTAAAATTTTCTGAACTACAGGGAGAGAAATTTAATGGTTCTACACCATGTTAGCAATCCCCCCACATCATCTAGTCACCCTTAGTAGCAGTTTTAGAAATATATCCAGTTCATAATATTTTATTAGCCTATATAAAACACGGGATTCATCTGTTCCAAATATCCACTTACTGTTATTCTTAAACCCAATATTTTATTAGTATTTCAAGCTTAGATTCTTACTATTTTTCAAATAAATCATGTGTTTAAATTGTTTTATGCCCCAAGCAATACCAGTACATAACTTTTATGAGCAACATGCATTTGTAATTCCACTCTTTCCATCCTTGCTTCACATTATGGCATTATTTATTTTCTGGTACTGGTCCACTAGTCAATGTACCCCAGATATCCCAGGCCACAGAGAATAAGTCTGTTATAGTTGCTGACAGAGCTTTGCTTTTTAGCTTAGCTGTACGCATTCTATTTTCCCTTGGAGATCCCCTATGACAGTATAAAATAAATAAATAAAAGCGAAAAAGAGACAAAAAGTCCACCTACAAAAATTCAGCTTTGATTTCAGCTGTCGAAGCACTGCCAGTGACTCCAGACAGGGTCCAGAAGAACTTGCATCTACCCAAGTCCTCATATTCAGAAATTTTGAAATTTTCAACATCTGACATGCCACCTTTGTAAGTATAACCAGTTCAGGTATAACAGAATCTCATGCCAGACCACCATCAGCCTTCTTGTAGGCTGAACTGTTTTTCATTTTACCAACAGCTTCCATATCCCAAAGGGTATGTGTCAGAGAACTTGTATTGCTGGCTGTTCTTAGAACTTCCCAGAAACATCTGCTTTGATTTTCTTCTGACTTTACAAAAACAAGCACCTTGCTATTACAAACGGTTTAAGCAAATCCTTGGAAGTGACTGTGTTGGACCCTTTGCCAAATTTGGGCTGCACATGGTTTAAGCTGTCTTCTCCCTCCAGTTCTTATCTAACCTCTTCTTTCAGACTCTGCCACACTATATGCCAAAGATGTCTGCAAGCTTCAAAGGAAGAGAAAAGAAGGGGCAGCAGGGAAAACATCCAAGAACAGAGTATGCTATTTGCTGTGGGGATCCAACCTATCTGCACAGACCTATCTGTCTCCACTAGACTTGTTTGCTGTCCATTGTTATGTGACAACAGAGCAGGAGAATAAAATATCATGCTGTACTAAAATTTTAACCTGTACCTGCTGGGCTGGAAATCCCAATGACACAGTGCAGATTTGACAACAATGTCTGAACCCACACTGCTTATTGGAGCTGTTTATAAGCTCCTGTCCAGAATGTTATAGCATCACCAGGCAATTGTAATGTCAGCTTTATTTTAAGCAATGTTTTAAAGAGGTGGTAAAATGAGACATGAGACTTCAACCAACAGAAAGGCAGACTGAATGGAGATCTTCAGACAGGCAAGACGAATACACATTGTAAAAACTATCAAGACATTAAATAGCAATGATCTAGGATCATTCTCTATGCATTTAACCTATTTCTGATGAGAGTAGGCTAGGAAAACAAATACACCATTTACTTACCTATACAAAAGTGCTTAGTAAAGACATGATGAATATAGCTATCTTAGCAGAGACACTTATGACTGTATTGCATTAATATGCCTGGAAACTCATTTACTAAATGCCATTGGCAGAGAATGTATCTTCCCACAAAATTTTCACTTCCTTATTTGATAAAAAAAAAGAAGAAAAAGGAGAAAGGGGTGGTTATAGAGCAAGAAGAAAAGGAAATAGGCTCTATATGGTGTTCAATCTACAGGAGGGAAGAGGTAAATTCTTATTTTCTTTCTGGCACAATGTTTTATTGTAGGACAAAAATTCAATACAAATATCAAGATCTCTCGCTGAAATGGGTCAACACTGTCCATGAGACCTGCTAAATCAGAAAAAAGAGATGATAGAGAGTGTAAAAGGAGATTAAAGTGGGGGTCCAATTCGAGTTAATAATTTTTTACCTGGACAGGATTAGAAGGATGACCTCACTGTTTGGTGACATCTTACTGTACTAGATAAAAATAGTACACTGCATTTATTGAAGGGAAGAGATTCATATTTTGCTATATCTTCTTCAGTGATAGTCACCTAAAATACAGAAACCAGCATCTCCAAAACTATGATTGGATTTCAATGAAGAAAAGATCTCAAGAACAAGTAGCAAGTAAATCCAGGCTTCTCCCTAAAATGTCATCTTTCTAACCAGCTGTTAACTCTTGTTTTGTTCACAGAAGCAATTAGGACTGACATGCTTGTACAAACATACATTAGTATAAATTTTTTACTGGAATAAAGCAGGTCATGATATTTCTGGCACATTTGAGCTCTGTCACAGAATCAGTATATCAATGCAAGTCACTCTTATCCCTCAACACTTCAGTACAAACCATGAAATTCAGAGTAACTTTTTATTACCTAAAGAGTAATAACTGAAGCATATTTTTCAGCGTTGTCTGTAGCACTGTTTGGGCTTCACACATCTGGAGCAAATTGTTCAACTGGTAACAATATTTCTTGGAAGACACTATGAGATCTCGGAAAAGTACTAAGCTAGATTCATGAGCTTTGAATAAGACATTAGTAGCAGTGACTTCAGAAACAACTACACATAGCCTAAAATTTTGCATATGTTAATTACTTTATGAACTGAAGATTATACATAGTATTCTCCAATATGCTGTTTTACAAATCATCCTTTCAAAATACTAAGCATTCCCAACAGATTTTGTCCTTGGATTTCCCTCAGTATGTTACTCTGATGTTTCCACTAAAGAGGCTATCTCTGTCAGTCAACAGTTTCATCCTGACGCACTCTTTGCTCAAACAGCACTCCCACCAAGATCAGCAACAGTGCTCTACTGGACAAAGGCTTCATAATATACAAGCGAGGCATGTGCTATAGTTAAAACTGTATCAGTGGCATTTTGCCATGTATACTTCTTTGCTTTCATCTGTTACTATCACATCCCTTATACCCAACTGAATAGAGAGCATGTATTTAAGTAGAGTTTGCTATGGATGAATATGCTCTGCATACGCAATGCGTGCGCTTTTACTGCTGGGTCTTTTATTAAACTACCTGAATATTAGTGGCCTGAAATTGATATGATTAAGGTTTAATGAACTACTGATTAGCACTAATGAACACAACTGAACACACATTTTATTAAATGATTTGTCTCTTTTGAAATGAAAGTAATGTTGGGCCCATTAATAAAAATTATTTGGGTCATTTCTGAGCAACTGTTGCACCCCTTGGAGAAAAAGGAGAGAAATAAGCCAGTCTGCCATCTGATTAGTGTTTCAGGAGGTCTAACACATCAATAAGTCAGGGTTCACAGGCTGTATTTTCTAGGCTTAGTAAGGTCAGAGGAAAAAATTAAATAAGTTTTATGAGTGCCTTCTGACAGGAGAGATGTGTCCTTATGTCATGGCAGGATCTGAAATTATACAGCATACAAGAAAGGGGAGGACTTTGTCCCCTAGTTTTAAGTAAAACAAGAGGTGTGACTGGGAGAAAGGTAGCATGCACATGCACACAAAAAACAAAGCAAAGAAATCCCCTACCACCACACAGACTACGCACAACAACCAAACATGATTGGAAATATATTATTTCATATTATCGCATATTTTCTACATCATCTTCTAGTTGAAAGCATTTTGAAAGCCCCACGTACTGACATCTATCCATCTACCACAATCTACTGCACTAGTTTACATAAAATCTGAAAGCTTAGAGATGAAAATGGTATCCAAAGCACTTTACAGAAACACTGAGGAAGTGTTAATGAACAACTGTTCCCATTACGTGAGGGTAAGATGGAGTTAATTGTCTTTCAGTACAAAGTCATAAAACATTCATAAATACTCTTGGATCTACGATGACAAGTGATGAGAACATCACTTTTAGCTTCTATTTTAGAACCCTATGTCCCACAGTATCCAAAATGACGTGTTGGGTTATTAAGATATCATTCGAATTAACAAGCAAGATTGCTACCAAATAGTTGCCCACTTCCTATGTTAACTCAGTTGTCCCCAGGAGGATTTCTTTCCAATTATCCCATCAGATATGAAGGAGGAAGGAGTGACAAGAACACAGCCCAGGGCAGTGTTCTTCAGAGACTGCATTATCTGCTAACAGGTAACATAAATAGACAGTGCACTTCCAAGCACTGAAAAATTTACTCATTTTCTTTCTATTATAAACACTAATATTTGCCATTCCAGCAGCACAGCAACCCTAAAGTAAAATCTGTGCATTTCTACCTTAGTCCCCTATCAACAATATGCATTATATTTAAGGTCTTGAGGAGGAGGAAGAACCTGAAGGAAACCGGTCATATATTGCAGAGTTTCTGGCATAGTAAAAAAAAAAAAAAAAATAAAAAAAAAATTAACTGGCACCTGTTGATTTAATGGAGTTTTCCCTAGTACAAGCTCATTAAGTTTTGAAATCATATATCCCTTTCTCAAATCAAGCCCTACTACTGTCAAAAGAAAACCAAAGAACATAGCTAGGGATTCAAAAGGAGTATTATAATATAAACTCTCCATATGTAAACGGCCAGACCCAATAACACTGAGATATTAGCTGGAATGATTAATGTAGAAAAATAGCAGCACAAATACAAAGACTAATGAGACCTTTACAAGATGATTTTCATGTAATTAAGTATAATGGGCTAAATTCTGCTTCAAATTGTTCCAAAGTGAAACCAGAAGAATCCCCATGCATTTCAGTAGATCTAGTCCTCATCAGAAAGAGAGAAACTGCCAGCAGAATTTGACCTATGGCCGAAAATAACAGCTTAGCAAAACAGCTATTTTTCTCTACCATGCACCTATTCAAATGAATCCACAAAGTCTCAAAATACATTTCTTCTTAGAAACTTTGAAAGATTTAAGGCATAATATAGGAGAAAAAGATAGAGCACACAAAAGCAGAAGTCAGCAGTTGCAACAGACTAACCTTAGGAAGTCACAGGGAATCTCCCTAAGGATTTTAGTCTTTGGACTATCTTTACTGATGAAGGAGGGTGTTAATGGTCACCTTTCCTAGCGTATGGATATACACAAAGGGAAGAGATTGTCCGTTTTGCTATTGATTTTTTAGGGGGATGAAGAGGCACAGGAAGACTGTGTAGAGAGCTTCCCTTTGGACAAAACTGAGAAAGACCACCCAAGCAAGACCCCTGCACAACAGCCACTGAAGCACTGAGGCAGCTACACCAGGAGCTGGAAAGGCCTTACAACTGCTGGCAATGGGCAATGCTGCCAATTTTAAAAGGTTTAGTAAGGGTTTCAGCATGCACCAGTGATCAAGGTGGGACTTCAGAAGGCACAATCTCCCTACAGAAACTCCTATGATCTCCTCCTGAATGTTGCCTCTTCATTAACAGTTTCTCTGTTCCCAAGAAAAAACACTTTGTCCTCACTTAAGTAGAGAGTTTCTTCAATACCAACATGCACAATTTATTTGTTATCTCCTCACCTGCTTAAGTAGACAATCTTCCTAATTGTTTACAGAGAAAACATTCACTTTCATTTGTGAATTAAGACAGCACTACTTTAAAGAGTAGTAAACCAAATTCAAACCTCAGTGTTCGAAGTCAGTTTTAATTAAAAAGCAAAGAAGAAAATTAATATATGCTTTCAACTTGCAGAAGTATAACCCAGGGTAGAATACTATGGGTGGGGGTGGGGGTGTTTTTATTAATTAGGGTATTCATCTAAACTACCATTGCTAAAAATCACCTAGAATACCTAAATTAATAAGTGGGTTCCTGCAAAATTTAACCTAAGAGAATTAACCAAGATGTCACATGAATATATGTGATGCAAGCCTTATTTATGGAAATAAGGTCCATAGTATATACATACCGTAGACAAAAAGTAACAGTGGTATTAAAAAACAAACATTATAAAATAGTAGCATGAGCGCAAGCATTTAATATGTGATAAATCAGACTTTCTAGGGCATAAAACAACCACTAGCTGCTTGGGAACCTCTGTGAGAAAGTTTTTCTATAATAGACATGTTTTAAGTCTGGTACTATGTACGCCTAGCGCTTCTGATGGGCTTCTGCTTTGATTCACAACTAAAATTGTTTCTAAGACTGTGGTCATAATTAAGTTCTAAATGACTATAACCCCCAACTAGGAAAAATCTGTATTAACACACCAAGACATTTTACTTAGCCTTATCCCTGAGAAAACTGTGTTGAAAGACAAAATGGTCACTTTTAGGGCTTCTATTTCTATTTAATTACAAGTGAATTAGAGGTTGTTTTAAGCATAAAGAATTTGTTTCATTTTTAGTTAAGGCTTCTCAGGGGTTGGAAAACAGCAAAGACAAAACCAAAAGCTTAGGAATAAGAAATTTTAAAAAAATAATTACATCTTCATTTCTGAGGGCAAAAAAAATAAATTCTGGATTATCTCAGCATCTTATAAAGAGATAAAACATTAAAGTTATGTACCAAAACCCATACATTATTCATGAACTGTAAAACGTGCATTCTTAACTAGTTATCCCCCCCAGAATGTAATTAAAACCAATGGCTCTTCTTTCAGGGCATGTAAGAATAATAAACAAGACTGTTAAATAAAGAATTGAATTAAAGCTCCTGGTAAATTTATTTGACAAGAATTTCCATTATGAGGACAAAGAAAAGAAAAAAAAAAAAAAGAAGTATTTTCAGTTGCTTGTACAGCTACAGCTTGAAGAGTAGCTGGTCCTAGAAGAGACATGGCTAAATTTAACAGAAGTATATTCTTTTTATCTACGCAAGTCCTCTCTTCTATTTAAACTTCCTTACCTATGTCAGATGATTGACAGCTGGATACCATTCAAGACACCTGCATTTGGTCTGAGTGGCAGCCTGAAAGTCTCAGGGGACTTTTCTGAGCTTGTACCACAGGCAACGGGTCAAAATATTTACTTCAGACAACAACCATGAAACTTCATTTGCTGCTGTTATTTTCTTCCTAATTAAAGACTCATTTCAAAGCAGAGTGGAAATAATGTGTCTGCTGTGGTTAATATTTAATCAGTAGTCTAGTGTGCCAACAATGTATCCCTTGTAATAGCCCAGGGTCAGAGCCCTGGATCCCACTGGGATGCCATATGGCTGTGTCCAGAAGACTGGAAGCCACAAATGACCCATCAAGGGTTGAGTGATAGTATGAATCAATGAGGATACTAATTATTGCGTTTGAAGAGCTGACTCATCCACTGTGGGAGTGAACATTATCTTAACAACCTTGAGTGTTTCACATCATAATATGCAATGTGCTATTATCAAAAAAATAAAGCAAACCAGATTCAAATTAGCCACGTTTTTCTAGCCATTTACTGATAAATAATTTAAATATGATTTATCTGTATGTAACACAAGCACGATGCTTGTATTGATTCTCCAGTCCAAGGATAACATCATAGATAAATTCTGGTTTGGATCTATTTAGAATCCAGACTCCCAAATGTCCATATGAGAACTCCATCCTTTCTTACTCAGTTACAACATGAGAATTATTTCAAAACCATTTCTGCAAATAGAATATTTCTCTCAGGTTTTACAAGGACCTGGAGTAGATTTTGAAATACAGAAATTGGGACAGTATTTAGGTGTACATTCAACCTTCAGTGAGAACACACATGTCTAGATAATATCAAGTCTGGATTTGCTGCTCATACATTCAGCAAACCTAGAAGCCTCTCCATAAGCTGCTCTCTAGAGAGCATAGCATCCCCCTTCGCTGTGCTCTTCTAGCAGCTAAGTACATTTTCCCAGTGTGTTAGAACTCTTGATAAAAGAAAACCTCATTACTGTTTCTGATTCATTACTGATATCTCAGAAAGTAATTTGCTCTGAAAAGGGGACTGCACTCTAGAGATTGCAGGATCCCACCTTTTGTAGCAGGATGTTAGGCAGATAGGATACCATCAAACACATCAAGGATCTTTAGGGAAGAGGAAGCTGTAAATAAAACTAATTTAAGCAAGACACGGTCGTGAACAACTGCTCATCTTCCACCCTTAGTTTCAAGCCAATGCTTAATTATTTAACCAAAGTGAAGCTGGAAACAGTTGCTGCTCCAGCAGTTAATTGTATGACACAAGTTTAAAGTTTAAAGACCACACCCAAAATTCAGACTCAAAGAGCATCTCGCAGGCAGATCCTTCTTTCACAGAGGCTGACTTGTCTTTTTTTCTCATTAGTAGTAGGGTAGTTTGTCTACTGCACAAGATGACTCAACTCAGCATGCAACCTCCAGCAGAAAAGAGTTAGTATAGCTGTAAATTTTATCTCCCTCTATTGCAGACCAGATGACCATTAAGCCTGTGTTGTAGGTACTTCTAAAATACAGATCAGGCTTTAGGTTCACTCAGTGAACGTGGGGCAGAATTAAATTTGGATAATATGCTAGCCAACAGAAATCCTGTAGTCAGTATGTCCACCGGCATATTCTGGTGAATCGCAGAGGTACCTTGGGAGACACAGGCAGGCTTGATCTCGCTCTTACTCCTGACTTTGTACCGAGGAAAATGCACTATCCTCTGCAGGCGTTCACCCCACGCCTCGCTGCTGCGGGCCAGAGGGACCATCGCCCCCCAGCTTGCTCGCAAACCTAGGCTCAGCAGCCCACCTGCGGAGCGGACCCACCAGCAGCTCTGCCTCACCTGCTCCTCCGTCTTTGCCCAGCTCCTGAGGAAGCCTCATGCATGACTCGGGACAACCCAGTGCCGGTCTTTAGTCCCCTCTAGTGGCTAAACTGCTCACAGTGCTGTGAGCTGCTGCCACTGCCTCCCAGTTAACTCCTCCCTGGCCCTTTAGCTAGAGGCTCACACCTTTAACTCCTGCACAATGCATTCCTATGAACGAGCCATCCAAGAAGGATTATTCTACTATTAGCTGGCTCCTGCTGTGCCAACAAAGGCTTTCCACTCACACCATCCACAGAGTGTGGCTAGAAAAAGATGCAGCCTCAAAGGCTTGGATGATACTTAATCTAAGCAATCTACTTTCTGAAAAAAACATTTGCCACCCGTCAATAAACTATATTACAAAATTAGAAAGCAATCAGTATAATTATCAAGAAGTGAGGAAGTATTCCAAGACCTACGCATTTCCATAAGTGCTCCAGCCATCTAGTGCTGCTGGTTTGAATTCTTTCAGGAGGCTTATCAAATTGGGAAGGATTCTGCATGAGATAGAGAATGTTTTCTAGTAAAAAAAGATACATCCTTTGCTCTTTCATCCGTTAGAGACTTCCATTCTGCAGCTGGATCCAGGCCAAACTATTAGTCTCTGTGAAAAGCAGCACCAATTTCATTGACACTCCACATTGGAGTAAGTAGCATGGACGGATCTCGGGACTTTCATCATTGCAAGCCATGAAGTAAACGGACTTTCTACTCAGCTCAGCTCTGGGAGTTGGGAAATTGTACAAGAACCTCAGACTTCTCCAACTCCTGGCCTGAAAAACCACAGAGAAAACCTCGAAAACAAAACTTCTAAATGCTAAAGAAATGGAAACAAATAGAAAGAAGCAGGTTGTTCTTAGGGAAGGAAAAAACCCCGAAATTGACACTGAATTTTGTTTTGTGTCATTTTTGTTGTTGATAGTTTAAAGAGCTGTAGTTGATGATCAGAACCAACAATCAGTTTTTCAGTCAGCATCAACATTTCTGTAGTCTGAACCAGTGAAATCACTGGCAGAGAAAAGGTAGCAGAAATATTTAATTTTGAGTTAGATACATAGGAATTCTAAAACTTTTCTCAACTAGATTTTTTTTTCTAACTAGACAGTAAATGTAAGAATACAGCATACATATAATCTCTTTCTACGTTTCTCATGCCTTGTCACCAATGGTCTATCTAGAAAAAGAGAAATTAAAACACTGGGGGAGTCATCCTCCAGGAGCATGCATAGCTCTCATTTAGCCCTCAGTAAACAAACAGATCAGTTATGGAGGAAGGTGGGCAATCTACAGCATCCCAGGCACTTCTGTCTCCAACCAGGCTGAAGATTATGTGTCTGCGCGGAGTAATACAGCACAGCAGTTTCTAAGTGGCCTTGTAGTTCTTCACTGCTCTCTGCATTTGGTGGGCATTTTTTCATTTTACACAAGGTTCAGAACTTGCTGCAGTGATTTCAGAAGTTATATAACTGTGTCAGATGCTCATATGAACGACAACTATTTCTCTGGCTCTATTTTTCCAGAAATCCTTCTGGCACTGCTTTCCACGGAAACACTAGTACAGAAATAGCTGCAGGGAAGTGGTGGAACTCTGCCTCTTTAAGCACAGTAAAGATCATCTTTTAACTAGCAGACTGTTATTAGTTTATTCCTACATCGCTACATGATGTATTGCTTTGCTGATCCTATCAGTTGCTGTTAGCCACTAACTATCTAAACTTCAAAAAAAAAAGCAAAGACAACTTATTTGTCTTTTATATTTTAATGACATTTCATTTCCCCAGCACCCTATTCAGTGTTAATAGTCCATATAAAAGCTCATTCTCATTATTAAAGCATAAAAGAAGAGGGAAAAAGATACAGAAGGGAAAGATTGCAGCATGGTCATTGCTCTGAGTCCCATCTCCTAGATTTACCAGGTGTTTGACCAAACTGAATTTGATCAGCATGTTATGTTACTGAAGGTCTACAGAGAGAAATGATTATCTCAAAGCACATTGCAAACAGTGAGTGAATTCTGTGAATTCTACAGAAAGACACCCCTGTGAAGAACGAAGGATGATTCCTTATTTAATCAATGAGGGGAAAAATGAAGCACAGAAAGGTTAAATGACTCATCAAGGTCACACCGAAGATGTTGATTCTGCTCACAATAAAATTTGCTGCAATGTTAACAGGAGTGAGAGTAGATCAAATTCAGAGACAGAGTTAGCACCAACCCCAGATTGTGGATTAGCAGCACTGACCTTTCCACCATGAAGGCACACTTCCTTCCAAAACAAGACTATTCTCGGGAGGAAGATGACTTGTCTGCTTTTCTATCCAGATATGAATACCTCTATGTGAGATATCCAGGTGATCTCATCCTTTATCCTCCATATACACATAGACTGTGTTAGGCAATGAAATATGCCAGAGCAACATGAGTTTGTATAAAACTATGCAATTTATTACTGGTGGTATTATTTGCCCAAACAATAAAGTAATGTTTCAGAGGAAGCAAAACTACTTTTTCAGCTCTGGATGCTCTGTAAAATAGGGAGAAGGGCTACAGTATAAAACAAGAAAACAGAGAACTGTTTGGCGATGGCAGTCCTTCATTCAGATCTTGTCATGAAAACCAAATTTGCATTTCAATACAATATTTTTGTCAAAGAAAAAGGTGAGTTTTCTTTAAGCATATAAAGTGAATCACAACAGTTCATTTTAGACTGAATTAAACACTCCAAATGACCTTTATGTTTGTTCAGTCTGATTTTTCTAAGATGTTTCTGTTCTGAACCAAATTCTTACTTCTTCATTTGATTTTACAGTTTGGCTGGTGAACTGAAAAAATCAATTCATCACCTAATTTTATCATGATTTTACAGATGAGGAACTGAAGCCCAGAGAAATCATGCGAACTCTTCAAGCTAGCACAGAAAGTCTGTGGCAGAGCAAGAAATTGGATCAACCCTGCCAGACCTGTGCTAACATCATCATGCTTTGATCATCCTTTTTGTCTGTGCCAGCGTACTGGCAGCATTTTGTTTAGCTGCAACAGATGAATCAAACACATGAACTAAAATGAAATGGGCAGAGCGATGTGATCAAAATAAGTTGCTTTTGCTCTGACAGCATCCATTAGATTCAGGAAGAGAGGATGGAAAAAGAAGAATCTCAGCAATGGCTCTCTGCTCTATACAAGAAGATTGCCCAGTTCTGCCAGACACGCAAGATACCTACGACAAGGAACATCCCACCGCTCTTGCAGCGTGCATCTGCCAAAGTAAGCTGGTTCATGCCCAAAGAGTGCATGCCCCAATTGTATAAAGGCACATATCCATCCCGAGTAGGCTCAGATCCCTGAGCAAGAAGCACTCCTAAAGATGTTCAACTACCCAGATTAACACAATCAGATTGGAACAGGTACTTCTCCAGCAGTTTCGTCTCTCTGATGGCTACTGCTGTTATTTCGGCATCGCTTTCTACTACAGCCAGGTTGTTTCAGCTTCTCTTGATGCTTGAAAAAGGAAAGCTATCAGGGATTTCTTTGTACCGGACATGTCAGGGTTAACACTCCACTGCTGCTCCTTGCCCCACTTCAATCTGGTTAAGTTACTCAAGATTTCCCTACATGCCATGCTTCTCTCAATGAAGACAATTATGAAACATAAAAGGAGGAACATCAGAGTCTCCTGGAACAACCTGAGTGCTGGCTGCAAGTCTAGTGACACAGCTTGAAAAGATGGCAATGAAAAACAAATATACCTCAAATTCCCTAGCTATACAGATACTGCTTAAGCATATTACAAGGCATTATGTGAACTACTGCTCGCCTTCCAGTCCTGTTTTCAGCAAACATTTAATTTGCAGAGCTATAGCTCTGGATAATGTGTTATTATGTTGGTTGTTCTTATTTAGGAATAGATCCAAATCACAGCATTTGGAGCCAGAATCAGCATACCCTGAAAAACTGGGTGTGCTCGTATGAGGAATGTTTGAGATAACAGATTTTTTCAAGTTCCCTTATCCTCTCCTATATTTTAACCATGAAGGGAACCTTTGACTAGTTTATGGGTTCAAAAGTTCTTGGACCTCAGAATAGAAATTCAAGGCTCAGCAAGGGACTCTGGGCACTGCCAAAAATCCACACTCTCAAAAATCATGATGATCTCCTGCAGCATGATTGCTCACAGCAGAGTGCTGTCAAGGGGCCAGGCAACTAAAAGAGGATCATAAACTCCCATTTGGGTGCACCAGCACAACAACCATTTACTCCTTTTCACTGTACATGCAGCATCAGAAAGCTTTTAGCCATGTGCAGGCCATCTCCCTCACGTTCACTCGCAAAGACCAGTTCCTCTGCCACGAGCAATGTGTGCTCAGCAAGGCAGCCCCTGCAGGGTTGGAATTAGCTTAAGTGAAGTTAATGAATGTTCATCAAGAAGGATAAGCAGGAAAGAAATCAAAAAATAAAATGTGAGAAGGGCAAGAAGGCAAGCTAAGGGAAAGATGGAGTGAGAAAGCTGCCATCCCTGCTGCAGGGAGGTGTTCCCACCCCACGGTGTGTTATTTCAAGGTGATGTGATGCAAAGCAGTCAGGCCAGAGTTGGAGGGAAGGGGACTGCAGAGTGGGAAGGAAAGACAGTGCTCAGGTCAGGCTGGCAGGGCAGAGTGTCTTGAAGACCTTGGCAGAAGGAAATACCCGAAGCAGAAGTGTTAACTTCAACAACTGACTGTCAGCTGCCTGCAACTGATGAGAGGGTAAGGGAAAAAAAAAAAAGGGAGGGAGGGAGGGAGGGGGACGGGGCAGTGTTAAAAAGCAATGTATCCATTTTGATAACTGAATTTTCCCCCCTCTGGAAATACTAAAAGCTATATTTTGGGTTTCTCCTCTTTTCTAAGGATATGATACAGAAAGCAGGCTGCAACAGATGAATCAAACACACAAACTTATATTTATGGGCTATTCTTAAGCATATTTTTGGGTACATAAATATGGCAACAAAAAAAAACCTACAGTGGAAAAACACTATAGATGTCTCCTAGAATTAAAAAAAAAAAAAAAAGTTTGTCTTTTGTTTAAGAAAAATACCATATTGGTCCAAGATTCAACTATCACCTTTTGATTTATCATAAGCATTACCACTGCTTTATCAGGCAACTTTCTTAACAAAAGAAAGGAGATACATTATTCTTCTTACCATTCCTCTTAGGCAGCGCCCAAACTATCATACCTCATCTTAAGATGAAGGAAGGGTGCCCACTATCTCTTCTATTTCCCTGGTTCCAAATACAGTATTTCTCCTTTTGCAGCTGGGTTGGCTTTCCTGACCATACAGAGTTGCCAGCTGGTTGAAGGTATTCTAATAGTTTCATGATTGAGAGACTTCAGCAGCTGCCTAGCAGAATATAAAGGAGACTCAGCCCTGCAAATCCACCTGCAAATTATTAGCTTTTTGCATGAGTAAATCCACTGAAATAAGTTCATGAGTAGCACCATTATAGTGTTCGCAGAACTGAAACATAAGCCAGGAAACATTGTCAAATGCACCTTTGGATTAGTTGTCTCTATAGGCAAGCAAAAAATATCTGCAAAACAAGTTCAAAAGTCTCTATTACTAACATTAGCAAGACAAAAAACATTGAAATAGCCAACTGCAGCTTCTGAATACAGAGACATTGAAATGAAGGAAGGTGTGACCATAATATCAATAATCTGATCAGTAAGAAATAAAGTGGTTTTTACAAATACAGCCTTAAAAGTTACCAGAAACCTACTCACCTACCATTCATTACAAATTTTTACTCCTCACTGGACCTGCTCATGCCACTCAGTGCAAGAGGACAATACAGACAGCATGCTGAGAAGCACAGACAACACAAATGAACTTAGTGTGATGGAGAACAGGGGAATTCAGGAGAAAACAGGGGAATCTAGTTCCAGAATCTGATCATCAAACTTTATTATTTGAAAGTCTTACATATATATTCTCTATATAACATGCTACACGCAAAGAGCGTTTAGTTTTAAATTAGGTCAAGCCTGCAAAGGCCTCCAGAAAATATAGGAAAATCCAGTATTTCAGGTGCCAGCAAAACATTATTTATGGCATAAGAATTGTGACAACTTAATTAAATACACAAACAATATTTCCCATAGAAATCACCCTGCACACAGGACAGAGACTCAGAGCTAAAGCTGAATGGGTAACTTCTAGGTCAGACATTTATAGTGCTTGATTTTGCAGCCTAAATAATGTTCTTCAAATGTAAGATACGATAATTAATGATGTAGGAATTACTATCATTATTGCTCTCAGTATGTTGCTTCATCAGAGTTTTTCAGAAATCAACCTCGAAGATGAAGTGTGGTTTTTGTTTTATAGTTTCTTTCATGCAAACTATGTCCCCAAAATGTCAGAGTTAACTGAACTGTCAGAGTCAACTGAGCTGTAGAGAGCGTAACAAAGGGAAAGAAAAATAAGGAGGCATAGGCAATGGAGGGAAAAAACCAACGCCTAACTATTTTCACTTGAGTTAGGAGATAAAAAGACCATGCTGTGGCAGAGGTGAATATTCTATCAACCTCTTTTAATAATTATGTTTTATTAGGTATTGAGCCCTAATACTGTAAGATAATGACATGTAAGTGGGACTGTAATAACCTAGGGAGAGACAAGTGGGTAAAAAATGGGAAAACAGAAATCCTGACAGTGCAGCACTGAACCACTATCTTGGTGTCTGCGGGGCTCTAGACAATACAACTATATCAATACCTAATTTTTTAAGCCCCACTTCTTTATTTCACACAGAGCCCTGTACAGAGCCCTATTACTATCACAATATTGATATATTGCTTTTTACTACCTTGTGTTCACAGCTGTGGAGTAACATTAAAAAAACACAAGCAAAAACATAAGACAGGCCAAGTTATCAACAAGTCAAGTAAAAATTTCCCCTATCCTTCAGTACTACTTGTAGGAGAAAAAAAAAAAAAAAAAAAGAAGAAAAAAATCAATAAAAGCAACCACTAGGGTTTTGGAGGAAGACCTAGCACATACTGTTTCAGAAATACAAGTGCTGAGATAAAAAGCTTACATGAAATGCATGTGCATATACAAAGGACAACACTCCAAAATACAATACAAACTGCTGTTTGAGAGATATCAGACCACAACTCTTCACTTTTGCAGAAACATAAAAGAAAGATACAAGGGAAGCATAATCAATATCAAGTATACTCATCAGCTCCCACAGAGAAGAGTTGCAAGCACATTTGCAAAACAGCCATTTCTTGAACCTTCCACATTTAAAGGGACTGCTCCAGATAGACATCTCAGGCAAAGATGATATGATAGTCCCCAGGGTAAATTGAGGTTGTATTTTCCCAAGGGGAAATTACCTTGTTATTCCGGACAGACTTTTTCATCAAAAAAATGAGAAATTGTGAATATCAGCCATGGTCATTAAAAGGCTTACATATGTATGGTCAATCACCATCAATCCCATTGAAATTGTCTCAGTGGACCACGTGCAAGGGTTTCTAAAATTTCAGTCGCTGACTAGACACAACAATTATTAGAGAAGTAAAAGTATCTGTGCATAGTTAAAACAATATATTTTTGTGCTTGCTTGAGCAACAACCTGAATGGTTCTTCCATTGCTTGTGATGTGATTGGAACAGCATAGGATTTGAAATTTGTATTTCTTTAGATGCATTTTGATAGAAAGTGTACTGGTATGTCAGTGGCTCGCAAGAAGAAAGTGAGAGTGAGGATTTTACCATTTTTTTCCACAGTTTCCTCATATTCCCAAGACAGAGGTGAGGACACAACTGGGTTCTGAGGAATCAGAAATACTTCATGTTAAAAATGAAAATAAGACAGACGTGCACCTTTTTAAAAATGTGTTACCAGCTTCCTGACTGAATGTCTATTTTTATTGTTTACTTCTAAAGGGGAAGCAGCACAGTCCATTTCAAACACTCCCAGGTTTAGTTTGCTCATCTTGCTCCACTCCAGTGAGAAATCTGTACCACAGAAGAAGGAAGAACAGCTACTCATTCCTCTCCAGTAGTCTGCTTACACACACACAGGAAAAGACATACTTCCAACCTGTTGCTGCCTGTTTCTAACGACTCTAAAGTCATTAAACATCCAGCTTTAACAGAGGTCTACAGAGTAAATTATATGCCTAGTCAAGATGATAGTCTGTTGATTTGGTAGCAGGAAAGAAATTTGTATTCTGACCCCCACAATCATCTATAAGTCTTCAATCTTTTAGGAACATTTTGAGGAAAATTCAGCAAAGTTTGAAAGTGCCAGCCACACCCAAAGTATTATTAGAGATGGACTGTGTTCAGTGGGAATCACAGCAGGGAACCATGTCATAGGTATCTACTTGCCACAAACATAAATTTGTGTAGTAAATACCCAAAGTCAGAAACACTGAGGATTCAAGTGCAGCCAGTCATCTTCCAAGCAGACAGGAGTAACAGTGGCACCAGTTCTGCATTGGAATCCACACTGGTGTAGCACTGGGACCAAGAGGACCTGATCTCTCTCTTTGTTCATGGCCTTGGAGCTCTAACAGAATCATAGTGAAGGCCGCTTCATGGAATTATAACACAGTCACTCAAATGGTCTCAAATAATTCTTCCCAAACTTCAACCTACAGGAAATTATTTTCCTGTATGAGACATAGCCGTCCTGCTTTTCCACCCAAACAGTATCATTATGGGAGTTTCCGTTATCAAAGAGTTCCTTGGCCTCTGTTGGCAGCCACTAAGTTGTCCTATCATTCTACCGGTGGGCCTTTTTTCGTCAACTTTAAATTTCCCTTAGTCTTGAAATAAACAAAGCAGAACAAATAAACAAATGAAAAAGAAAAAACAAAACAACCAGTACTTTAATTTACTTTCTAAGCTTGTCTCTTTTTTAAATATCTAGTACAGGAAATCCCTTCTTACTGACTACAGAGACACTGTTAGAGGAAGGCATTACAACAGCTTTGTTGTACCTTGCAGAGTCCTGGCCACGAGGGAAATGTGTGGTTTCTGGGATTCTTCTGACACAGACTGATTCCCAGTCAAACTGCAGAGAAAAGACAGCATCAGTAACTTTGAAAAAGAGGATAAAGGAGGAGCAGCAGTTCAGGAATGAACAGCTTTGGTTCACTTACAATAGCTGAAAGATTTATAACAGTAGAGCTTGTGTGAACACCTGGAAGAATATTTTTGGGTTGAACTTTAATCTAGCAGTTGATACCATTTCAACTTTTACTTTACACCGCTGTGTTTTATGATTTCATCATTCAGCCTCTTCATGCTCCCACCAAGGTAGAATTTGCTGAGCACATCATCAAAAAGTTGAAGGCCAGCCTCATCTGAGTACCTGACGACTGCTCTGTGCTATATATAGATCTGGAGGTTTGCTGCAGGGACTGCCACCCCTCACTATGTATGGATCTTCTGTGGGGATTTCTGGCTTCCAGATTCAGCTGCAGTGAACCCTCCCTGATGAACATGATGCAGAACTGAGGTGTACTTTAATTTGAGCACAAACAAAAGAATTCTTCTTTTGCTTTATTTAAGATGCTTTACCAGATGAAAGCCTGATCTAAAAGGTAACTCACTAGACACAGGACATTCAGGTCAATTCCCACTTCATCAGCAGACTTTGTATGTGACCTCCTTAATCTGTTCCACATTGCTATTTCCCAGCTGCGAAATGGAAAAATTCCCTGCTTCAAAATGATGAGAGGGGAGAACCCATCAAGGACTGTGAAATACTCAGATATCATGGTGAGGGGGAACTTACAAGCACATAGACAGTGATACTTCATTTTAAAAGCTGACCTCTGCTTCTGTAGCATTCATAGCCCTTGCTCTTTTAGACTCATCCCATTTATACCTTATGATTAATATCAGTAATTTAGCATTTCTATTACTCCCTACATTATTATAGGAAATACCAAAAAACAATTAAATAGCTCAAAGAGATGTTTATTGGCTGGGATTCTACACTGAGATTACAGCATTTGGGCCATAGGTCTCTCATGCGTTTAGAAGCATTTTTCCCCTGGGTGGCCCCTTCATTGCTTTACTATATCATAATTAAAACTAAATTGCATTTGGAAAAACAAAATGCTGGACGTTTTGTGATGCATTATTCTTGGCCTGGATTTGTTTTGCTTATTCACTTGGTAATTTGTGAAACTCGGTAATTTGCAATGGGTATCCCAGTCATTAGTGCAAATTATTCTCCTTCTACTGTATTTGCATGTAATTGCTTTTTGAAATTAATTCATTTTAATTTCTTAAAAATAATTTGTTACAGGATGTTATTTTCCTTAAGAGGGTTTAATATCTTAAAAGATTTCTTCTAGGGTTGTAGTTAAGATGCATATTTAGAGGAGGCATGCTTATACTCTCACCTCAAAAATTTATGTTTCATGTATTCAGAATTAGTATGTGCCACATGCTGGGCCACGCCTAAATTTCTTGTTTGGGGTCAAACAGTCTTATATTTGACTCCCCTGTGAACTAGAAGATTATCCAGTATCCCTAGGGTAGCACTTATACCATACCCACACCACATTACTTTCTAGGGAATAAATATACAGGCATGGACGGAGTTTTCACCCTGAGTATCACAGTGAAATCTTAGACATCTCTGTATATCCTGGATGCTTACATGGATTTTTATTTTTTTTTTAAATCAGTGTTTCTCATATATTAATGCGTTTATTATATAAGATATGGGAAGTACTTCTTCCCCCATTTGGAAAGTAAGACCACATTATGATAAAACAAATTTTCTAGTGGAGATGAACATTGAACCTTGATCCTCAGCTATAATCACCTGACCAGCACATTCTCTTTTTGTGCAGCTCCTACACCAGTGAAATTTAGAGCACCCATGAAGATCCTTGGAAATGTGGTAAAGAATAAAGAACTCAATAGTTTAAGTGAGCAGTCTCAGAATCAGAGGGAATAGAAAAGCAGCTCCATATCACTAAAAATATTGTCTGAGCTTTGGTGAGGGTCTAGCTAAAGCTCAGGTTGTAGGCCCTTCCTCCTGGTGACATTAACAGTTCTTTTAGAATAAGGAATGAAATTTTTGTGTGATGAAACTCAAGCAGAAGCTCAAGCTGCTGGGTTTTTTTCAGGACATTTCTGGCTAGTAGTTAAATATCTGCTTAGGAGAGACCTGAATATAACCTTTTACTTCAATGAATCCAGTACCATTATTAAAATTTCAGCCATTACAGGCAACAAACTAAATTTTTTGGAAGGTGACACTGACTAAAAAGTAAAAAAACAATAATAATGGAAATTTGCTTTGTACAATGTTTCCTTTCAAAGTGGTATGCCTTGGGCTGTTTAAACCACTGAATGTCAGTGTTAGTCTTCCTTTCAAATCTAACTTTATCCAGACTCAGTGGATTACCCAGCAGATATCTATCTATTCATGCCCTTTGGTTGTACAAGTGTCTCAATGAGACGTTGAGTACCATAAGGCATTTTTATATCACTTATTTATATTAGCATGTGTGCACACACACACAATATTGTGTGCACACACACAATATAATACCTAACATATAGGGTACTGGCATAATACTAAGGCTTTTGCATATGAGCAAAAGAAAAACCATCCCCATGATATGTACCAGTGCAACTGGATGATTCTGCACAGCTGAAAACCAAGGCAAAAGAGGCCAGATACCACATCCACTGAAATACACACTCAGAGCTGGGGAAGCTCAGGCAGAGTTGAAATAACTCTTGCAGAGTTATTATTAAGGAGGCTGAGTGGTGACCTCATTGCTCTCTACAGCTTCCTGAGGAGGGAAAGTAGAGAGGGAGGTGCTGATCTCTTCTCCCAGGTATCCAGTGATAGGACACATGGGAATGGTTCAAAGCTGCACCAGGGGAGGTTTAGACTGGACATTAGGAAGCATTTCTTTACCAAGAGGGTGGTCAAACACTGGAAAAGCTTCCTAGAGAGGAAGTCGATGCTCAAAGCCTGTCAGTGTTTAAGACGCATTTGGACAATGACCTTAACTACATGCTTCCTTACCTTTTGGCCATCCCTGAAGTGGTGAGGCATTTGAAATAGCTGATCACTGTAGGTCGCTTCCAAATGAAATAGTTTAGTTCTGTTCTATTCTATTCTAATCTTCTGATTGATTTTTAGAGCAGACAATTATATCCCAGAAGCCAAGAATTTACTCATATCCAGAGGCGATGAGTCAGCCCTAGAGTATCTCCACTCATTTTTGTGGAGTTACACCCAAACTAAACTTGTGTAAATGAGTAATGAACCAATGACCTGATAAAACTTGAGGAATATGCCAAAGAAGAAGTAATGAGGATGACAGATGAATCAGGCAGAACAAACTGTGTTACTTGGTCCATTGTTGTCCTGGGTCCATTCAAACAAAATACACTTACTGCAGTGAAATCAATAAGAAACATCTGGGGAGAAGAGATATAGGCCCTATCGGCACTGTATCTTGGGAGCTGTATCCTAGAATGGAGTGACTCTAAAGTAATTTTGTGAGTTATACTGCATAAGCCATGGTGAATGCCACACTGGGGGAAGAAATGCTAGGTGCTAGATCATGGTGACAGGATACAGGGAAATGATTTACCTCTGTTACATTCACAATGCTGATACTAGAAAATTGCATATATTTTTAATAGACACATTTAAATATATTATAAACAATGGTGAGGGGGTAGGGAAATACGAGACAAATTATTTCAAGACTGGAGAAAATATTTTACAGTAGCAGACTTAGGAAGTTCAATCTATTTACTTTATCAGAAGAAAATATTGACAGCTAACTTGATGCCAGCATATAAATATCTTCATGGGAAGAAAATTTGAGGTGCTAAAACAGCACCTTTATTATTAAAGTGAGGAAAGACATAGATTCAACATTCATAAAGATAAACCAGACAAATTGAGAAAAAAATCACCCACTTTTTTTTTTTTAAAGTGTGATCAACCCAATAAAGCACACTACAAAAGTAAACAGTGGATATTTTCAGATCAGGACTAGATATTTTCCTTGAATTCTTGTGTTTTAGTCAGCCCTAAACCTGAGTTCAGTACAAGGGCAATTAGGTGAAAGTTAATAGCTGGTAAGAGATGGTATGCCAGCATAGATGATAAAATGGCTCCTTCTGACCTGAAACCCTGGATCCAACGCCTGTCCACTTGCCCACAATGGACATCCCTAACTGCCTTTGTATTTGTATGCTCCTGAACACAGATTTCACATATCCTTTAAGGGGGACTAACTCATGAGTGGAAATTTATTGGTACTTTTGCACTCTTGCTTAAGATGTTTGGAAAGAGCGAAGGATGACCCAGAAGCCTCTCCTTACTGTTTTGGAAATTATTCTCTTCTTCAATAACCCCCCTGGAATAAAATAAAAAAAAAAAAAACAACACAAAAAACCCTAGAATATCAGTAAAGGAAACACTTAGACAACTTTAATGATACTTACCAGAGAAATGCTATTTTGCTATTTCAGTGATTTCTACATACTTTGTAAACTTACCGTTTCCAAGCCCTCTGTTAAACAGAGCAACAGCAAAAGCTGTAGCTAGTCCTATTTTAGTGGCTTGGAAAACAGTGATAGTAAAACCAGCAGCTTTTCTTTTCCCTTCCAGAAAGCAGCAATGTCACCTAGAATTGGCAGCGTGTTGAAAATAAAGTGAAGTCCCAAACTGTTGACTGTTGACAGTTGCCACACCGCTGTACCTCTAGGCTTCTTTCCCTGTAATTCTGTACAAGACTTGCCAGTTTTGTGCTGCTATTTAAAAACAGGATTGGGGCAAGTTAAAGTGAACTGTTAGTTCAATAACTCTACTCCTCTGCCTTCACTCTTGTGATTACCTTTCCAGAATGACAGTATGTGTTTCAATTGAAACAGTTGACAGTTTTTCTATGTACTCATTGTAACTTTTTTATAGAACTATTTTTTTTTTCTCTTGTTTGTTTGTTTCTTTTTTTTTCTGTTCTCTTTGCTATTAATGTACACCCCATTGGTAGTAACCAGTATTTGTTAAGTGTGAACAATGTCCTTCAGGACATTTAAGACCCAAGGAACAAATAGGTCCCAGTTCTAGGCAACTTGTACTGAAAATAGAGAATATAATTCAGAAAAAAAAAAAAAAAAATCTTAGCTGATCCAGAGAATAAACTTCTCACAGACTAACGTTTTTTCTAACATGATCATATACTGTATAGGGTATTATGGAAGGGCCAGATCCAGCCACTCCTGCTAGATAGAAGTTCTACATATGTCAGTGGGAGCTACTTAGAGCATAATTTAATATTATTAAGGCAGGCAAAATCAGTCCCATAACAAGTGGATATTTTTTTACAGAAATTGATTAGCATTAGTAAGTTTGCAAAATAGAAATGAGGGTTTGAATGCAGAGTTGGGTACAACTACATATGTAAGGAATTCAGAAGACAGAGGAGAGAAATTTAAGAAAGGCTTCATGACAGATAGAGAGTATAAAAGTTAGAAAGGAAAGACAAGAGTATTTGTATAGGGCACTGAAGGGAAAAAGCATTATCTTAAATTTCTTGAAGAAAGAGGGCCTGGATGAGGCCCATTGAATAACATATTCAGAACAGCAGTCTAAGGTCATTTGAGCTCATGCACTTCTGACAAAGATAAGACTTCAGTTGGAAAGAATTAGTGTAACAAAACAGAAACCTAAAGAAGATTTTTGAGAAAGGAAATCAGAATCAAAATTTTATCATTAGACTTTGAGTTAGGAGACAAGACAGGAACACCCAAAGTGCCTCTGAGAGAGCCTGAAAGATTGTGATGGGCAAGAAGCTAAGGGAATCTGCATCAGTGGAGGAAAAAGTAAACTGAAGGGATGATCCTAAATGAGAACATGCAAAAGTCCCTTGCACCAGGACTGTGCAAAAGGCTATCCAGTTTCAACACTGGGATAGTACACAAGCAGGTGAGGTCATTCACAATTTGAATGAAAACACAAGCTGGCAGACAGCTTTTAAAATACAAGTGACTGAAATGTACACCTACATTGTGACTTATTTGAATGATGAGTTCTTGTCATTTCCCATTAAACATCTTTTGAAATGAACTACCTTGAGGTAGTACATTCATAAGTGACCAAGTATCCATTTAAGAAGATGTCAGTAGGATTGAGAAATTCAAACTGAAAGATCATAGAATCACAGAATGGTTCAGGTTGGAAGGGACCTTAAATATCATCAAGTTCTAAGCCCCCTAGCATGGGCAGGGACACCTCCCACTAAACCAGGTTGCTCAAAGTCCCATCCAGCCTGGCCTTGAACACTTCCAGGGAAGGAACATCCACAACTTCTCTGGGCAACCTGTTCCAGTGTCTAGCCGCCCTCACAGTAAAGAAACTCTTCCTAATATCTAGTCTAAATCTACCCACTTTCAGTGTAAAACCATTACCCCTCATTCTATCAGATAGTATGGAGGATAGTACGTTGCTCAACAACAAGGAAATAATTTATTAGTATGAAAGAACGATGGCAGAAAGGTGCTGTTGCCCAAAAAGAAGTCAAAATCACAGTAAAGACAATAGAAAGAAACAATAAAAATAAAGATGATGCCTTAAGCACCATTCAGGGAGAACAATTTGAATTTTGACTGAGATCAGTAGAAAGAGAGTGTACCAAGGACTAATAAAGATGAGCCCAGAGGAATAATAAAAAACAATGAAGACATCAAAACACTTTAAATCAGGTTTTTGAATTAACTGTTCTTACAGGAAAATCAAGGCTTGCTTTAATTAATTTTTCTTTTTCCCCATTTGTGATAAAATTGAAGAACAAAATACTCAGTCTTTTTGTTTTTCATATATAATTTTTCAACTTATTTTCAAGGACAAAGTGGAAATGGAAAAAGGAGGAATACTTCATTTTCAAATGAAAAATGTTATATTGATTTTTGAAACTAGAGTACCTGGTTACTTTTTGAGCTATGGAAACCAAAAATTACATCAAATTTTTAAAGATGAAGAGATGAGCAGGGTGGCATTAAAGACAAAAGACACTTTTGGAAATCACCAGACTTGCAAAGGCTGAAGCAAAGGCTTCATTTCTTGTAGGTTAGAGTATAAGAATGTCTAGTCTAGTGGATCTGTCAAATCAGCAAAAATCTAGTGAAATCAGCTCTCATGCTAGTAGATCTTGACATATAAGGGCTTTTAGAAAGGTAAGGCAGAGAAAACTGTGTCCTGACTGGCATGTGTTTTTTTTCTTGACTGCCAATGATGACAGCTGCTATAAGACAAAGAAGTGCTGTTTTGCATACACCAGGGCTGGATCCAGGATGCAGCCTGATTACTTCTGTTATCCAAATGGATCTTTGTTTTTGTGAGTCTGGGCTGTAAAATGTAAGTGTGAAATAAATGAGAAAAGCATACAAGGTTTAGAGACAGGAAACTCCATGGAGACAAATGGAAAGGTAATTGCACAGAAGAACAAAGGGATTTATGTAAATGTACCTGGGTACGTTAGGTGAACTTTTCAGTGACTGCATCTCCCCATGCTGGGGAATTCAACTTTTAAAGACCCTCTCTCCCAAAACTCTTTTTAATCTTGTCTTTTTCACAGATTTCTGGCTTTAATTGT
This sequence comes from Limosa lapponica baueri, assembly GCA_002844005.1. NCBI lineage: Eukaryota > Metazoa > Chordata > Aves > Charadriiformes > Scolopacidae > Limosa > Limosa lapponica. The sequence goes on along the minus strand of KZ505821.1, from coordinate 434,431 downwards.
GCAGATCTTAGACCTTAAGGATGTTGTTTTCCATTAATTATGATATACAATGCTGACATGAGGTCAGAACTTAATTAATTTCAGTTCTTTGACTACTTCTAAAAGGCAGCAGGAGAGGGGAGAAGATGAATACTTTATGTCTTCTGAAAAAACAACAAAAATTACTTTAAATAAAAAGACCTTCTTTCTCCAGGAGTAACAAAAATGTAGTGTACAGAAATAGATGGCACAATTTGTGACTGTGTGAATTTTTTATGAAGATATATTTCCACATTTGCTTCTCCCAGATCATGTGAGTTACAAGCATGGTTTCTGATAAGTATCCTATTTTTGTGGCTCTGACTACATACTGCTAATTCCAGTTTTAAATAATGTATCTTTTAAGTGGCATATGTACCTTTGTGTCCTACAAACCCATCAATAGAAAATAACATTGAATTTAATTGATCTAGTTTTGACAGCCACAGAATATAGTATTATATTGGAATATGTAATTCGTGCATTTGTCTACATCTCCCCAACCTAGGGAAAAAATTTCTGGGCCTCTGGTCTGCTTCTGTAGCAAGCACAATCAATAAAAAACAACAGAGCTGTGCCAATCACAGTTAGTAAAAATTTTCCTCTGAAATTCTTTCATAATAGAAAAGAAGCTTTTGAAAAAAACATTTCTGTATGTTGAACTACTTGCTTTCTTTATAATCAGAACTTGCATTTTAAAGCATGCGAGAAAACCAGAAAGCTGGTATTTTAAAAACAAACAGTTATTTTCATTTTGGAGTGCTGTCATCATATCTTAAGGCACATGAAGAAAATTTACTTCTTTTTCCTATGGTCATTCCTATGAACCTGATTTTGTGGTGAAGTTGTGTGACTACCATGAAGAGTCTCTAAAATGGACACCATATTCCAGCTTGGGTACTGCAGTCCAACCTGGGAGACCTGGCTGTTAAAAAATACAAGGCAGATGAACTAACTGGAGGGGAGGGTGTATCTTTTCCTGAAAAGTGAAAAACCAAACAACCAATTAAAAAATAAACCTGCATGGAAGAAACAAATGTCTTAAAAATATCTCTAGGGATGGGTACCAATAGATAGACAGATAGATAGTCTTTTTCCTCTCAACTAGGAAGTCAGTGCAAAAATAATAATGTCCACAAATACATTCTCTGCCAGGGTGATATTTTATCACCTGCAGTACCAACCCCTTAGGTCCCTCCAGAAAACCCTGGACTATCGTTCACATCATAGCATTCCTCTCATATTTTCTCCCTTTCTCTCCTCATCTTTCCCTCCCTCTGCCTGCCTGCCTTTTCCTCTCTCTCCCTCTCCTATTCCCTCTTTCTTTCTTTCCCTCTCACTCCTCCTTCCTCTTATAGTTTCCTAATTAAAATATCATCCTTATTGGATTGCTCTCTTGCTGTGTGCTTATGCATATAGGATGTGGGCACTACCATTACCTGGTCAGAATGCTATTGCACAGCTCCCAGTGAAAACTGAAAGAAATAGTGGGATGGATGAGGAAGAATCTGAGAAGAAAGTGTACCCAATCAAGTCACATACCTGAACTATTCTCTCTGCCCTGTACTAGAACAACTGGCATCCCCTTCAGTGCCCCTCTGATTCAGAAACAAAATCTAGCATATAGCACATAACTACACATGGATATAGATACTCTGCCAAACTGGCATATTGGGAGATACTCACTCCTTTCGATCAAGATCATTATTTCAGCCTTTCCATAGACTTCCTAATTTTGCAATCATGCTTATTTTATCGATCATCTTTAAAAACAAGAAAGTAAGGTAATACTCTTCTGTCCCAAGTCAATGCACACCACAAATCCCTTTGTCTAGTTTTCAGTCGCTCTGTAACTCAGGCATACACTAATTATTGACCACGGACAAACTTCTGTTCCTTTAATGCAACAGAATAAAAGAAAGGAATTAATATTTACAAATATGATGGATCTGGCTATTTTTACTAGATTTGTCTTCTACTGGGAATAATTCTTTTAAATCTGTAATGGTATCTGAAATCTTTCCATATTTCTGATAAAAATAGCCTTCCATGAACAAGTGAGGTTCATCATAACCAGGCTTATTATTAGCTTTTATAATTTCTTGCACAAACACACCATTGGTTTACTGGAGCTATTAGAGTATAATTCCCTGAATTTGAAGACTGCTGT